>JAINUG010000786.1:27500-57192 GCA_029706075.1 Aldrovandia affinis
CAGTTTCTCCTCTTTCAGTAGGAAGTTTGGAATTTTCTTGGCTATTTCCCCAGTGGAAGTCTCTTACTGAAGATAACTTCTCACAGTGGAGGAGGAAGTGCATCTCTGTTACTACCTCCTGTCGAGCAGTGACCACATATCGCTCCTCTCTGGGTAGCCATGTTTGTCTGTGTTTGGCCTCTCTCTCTCTCCCTCCCTCTCTCTTTCTCTCTCCTCTCTCTCTCTCTCCTCCTATCCTCCCTCTCTCTATTTTTTCTCCTCCCTCTCTCTCCTCTCTCTCTTTCTCTCTCTCTCTTTCTCTCTCCCTCCCTCCCCTCTCTCTCTCTCTTTCTCTCTCCCCTCCCCTCCCCCCCCCCTCCCTCCCCTCCCTCCTCTCTCTCTCTCTCTCTCCCCCTAGCCACGTGAAAGCTCAGAAACTAAACTTAGGCATCTGAAAGTTAACGAAACAAAACCTAACCTAGCCGATATCAGGTTATGGTGGCACCCTCTTGTGTTGGATTTAAGAATTGTTTTCCCCACACCCCAGTTGATATGCATGGAAATTCTAATTGCCAACATTATGCTGCAATTTGTTTAAAATTAACAGTTTAACCGATAAGATTAATCGGTTAAAATTCCTAATGTCCGTTAATGGTTAGTCGGTTAACCATTAACATCCCTATGTTATGGTTGTCAATAACATAGGGATGTTATCAATTTATACATTTTTATTTGTAATTTGCTTTAGAAAACGCTTTAGATTTTTGTTTTAATTTGACGTTTCAGTATGTTGTGTTAATCAGTGGCAAGAAATCCTAATTAAATCGATTTTGATTCCATGAAGTAAGAAAATAAAATGTGAAAAATGCCAAAGGGGGTGAATACTTTTTATACCCACTATATCTAAAGAAAATTTGCAGAAGGACATAACCCCCATAAGCGACATCCTAATACTGATTTGACCCATTGAGACCATTTAGTAAATCCGACATAGATATTGCAACCTTGTAGCGATTGCTTTTGCGTTTGAAAAGCAGTCGCAACCCTTTAGTGCAGCGGTTCTCAAACTTTCAGCCTGCGACCCCCAAAATAATGTTGGTAGGGACATGGCGCCCACACACAAATAAACGGTTACAGCATCAAACTAATAATAACATAAAAATAACATCCATATATCTGTTCTCTCACATGTTAATGCAGTTTAACATGTAGGCCTACAACTCGCTTGTTGTTATGAGATGGGTGGGCCTGCTGCTTTTTGGAGCACAACTCCAGTCTTGGTTTGATGTTGGAGACGACCACTCGGTGATCATCCTCCACATTGAGTCGTGATCGCTATTTGTTGTTTATGTACGTCAGTGCGGAAAAGGTTTTTCACATAAATGGGTCGATCCGTAAGGAATCAGCACCTCAATTGCGGCCTTGGATAGCTCATAATTGTATGTGGCTTTTTTGACTGTGCAATTAAGTATGCCACCTCATGCATACCATTTGAGCTTTGGCAGGGATTGTGGTTTGCTGTGTTATTACTTGTTTTTAAGGATTAACCACCATTCCATTTTGCAGTTTAACATTAGCTAGTTGCAAAAAAAATATGCACACACAAGGCAGTTGGTAGGCTAGTATGTTTAGTGTTGCGCTGTAGATGTACAGTAACTGAAATGTTGTAAATACATTTACGACAGGTCAGACGAGGCTACTGGGAAAATGTTTGTTAACGTTAATACATTTAGATGCTACTCATATTGACAAGTCACTCTGAAGCAACCAATGAATTTCATTCAAAAAGCCATCTATCTACCTCCCATGCTGATAAACCAGTAGACTTCAAAAAAATAAAATAAAATGACGAAACATTTGCACTTCACTGGAGAAAACTTGTACAAGCAATGACATTTTCACAAAGCTGGACACCAAATGGCAATATTGGGTAAAAAGAAAGGATTGAAGGCAAGAGTCTTACAAGTAGCACATCACGTTCATTTCACACACTGTATTATACACAGAGAGCTCTTGCAAGCAGAGCACTCGATCCAAATTGTCATAAGCACCTCGGGGGACGGGGGAGAGTGGGGGTCGCGTCTCTACTGGGAGTCACAAGCTGAAAAGTTTGAGAACCAAAATATTGTAGTCTACATACTCTGATTGTGAAAAGAAGAATGGTAGGCTAACACATGAATTGTAGGCCTATTCTTTATTTATGTTATGCTTAAATGCAATTATGGTTAAAAAATATCTAGCATTTTATTGTCACAATTTATTGTCACATTCTTGAAATCATCTTGCGACCCCACAAACGGATCTCGCAACCCCCACTTTGAGAACCACTGCTTTAGTGAATCTGGCCCTCAGTGTCCTCTCCCATGGGGAAAAGTTCAAATGTTTTTATGATATATGGTGTGGGTTAATACAAATTAAGGATCATAAGCATCATATATCTGTATGAATATTATTTTGTTTAAATAACCATACCATATGTAGAGAATGACAAACTACTCACACCTGAGGGAGGTCAATCTGAGACGCAATCTCCTGAAGGACTCAGCGTTACTCTGCTTTACAAAATGATCCACACTGTAAACTTTGTGGGGAAAAAAGTTTGTGCTTCTATTTTCTATACACACTGGTGTTAGTAGACTGTGTTTTTTACATTTAAATTGGAGTCAGTGAGGTCAGTATTCAAATCATATATTGAAATAAAAATGTTATAACTAAGAGCAGAGGTTTTCACTGTACAATCAGATTTTAGAGCTGAGTTTATATATTACAAAGTCTGTGAAGACTCCTGTTTTGCAGAAAATTGTAAAGATTGAACAAAAATATTTTTGAGTCACTGCTATGCTCCACACAGGAGCACAAGCAACATGCTTGTTGAGTGACATAAAAATCAAGTCCCAAAAATAATTTAATCTGTATCTGACATTTTGAATTTGCACTTTTGAACTTTTTAATGCACAAATTTAATCTGCATTATACAAATAATACTTCACTAACTTGCACTAATTGACTGTAATTTGTCATATTCAATTTGCCCATTCCAAATGTAAAAATTCTAATTTATATTAAACTTGTTTTTTCATATTCATATTGAAAGTAAGAGGAAAGTTGAATATGGTATTAGGGGTCTGTAATTCAATTCAAAACCTGAATTGAATTTTAAAAATGTAACTTTATGTTCCACTTTTTAGTCAGATTCATGTATTCAAATATAACTGTTGTAATCGGATTCACAGCAGACCATCTGGGTGCTCCTGTTCAGGATATCTAGCTAGCTAGGTGGCAAGCTACTGTGTTCCACCGCTGCAGACTCCTGGTCATAGTCCGCTAACCATGTAGCCCAGACTCAAACTAGTGATTTACAGCCATTCTTTCTGATGTCTGTCCGCCATTCACCCCTTTTAGTTACTACTGAACGTAAGGGATAAACACACAGATCAGTCCTGCTCAGCTGAACTGTGTCACTGTGTGAAGTTGTGACAGCGTGTGTGTGTGTGTGTGTATATATATATATATGTATATGTGCCATGGAACTCTCATTGTCTGTCTGTCTCACTCAATCTCTGTCTCTTCTTACAGGATTAATTACAGGGTTTTGAAGGCAAAGAAACTCCCCTTACCCCCTCTCACTGGAGCCGAGGCAGCGGGTTTCGAACCGCATCCGTGACCGAATTCACAGAACGCAACAGCAGGATTTTTGCATTTTCAGTTATTTTTCGAGAACAAAGCATATTGTGAGATACTCTGAGCATTTTTCTCTTCTGTGAATTGCACAATTCTGTAATCTCTCAGTTTTTAATCACATTCTATTGGGTTATGAAATTCACCCCCTTCCAACACACCCTGAAGATAAGCCACATGTAAAATATGAACATAGCTGCAGGTTCAAAGACGAAAGAAACGGAATGTAAGTGGAAGCACCAAGAATGGTCCTTCTTTGTGCATTTGTGCAACATGTCTTCACTGCCATTACACCTTTCTGAATGATTGTATATGAAACAATGTGAATGTGCAAATGTATTGTGTTGATGAGAATGTGTAGATATGCATAATGTTGTTGTACAGAATCTGTTATTTGATTGATGCTGCTCTTTTGAGGCACTATTTTTCTATTTTTGTTACATGTGTAATTACTGTGAAACAGCTACTGAGAGCTAAAGACAAGTTTCCCCACGGGGACAAATAAAGTGTATCGTATCGTATCGTACTTGTAAAACATATCTGCTTAAGATTTACAAGGAGGCATATTATTCAAAGCACATCTTGCTGGAGCCATATGATTAGACACACCCAGTACAATGCATGCTTTTATTCTGCAAACGATGAAATTATGATCAAATGTCGTTTCGTAGATGAAGGCCATTGCTGGGGGTTTGTTGACATTTTTATATCTCTGTGCAAACAGGTTTAAAGGGCTGACTGCATTCATGAGAGTGTTCATTTACACAATCTAATGTGTCAAATTATGGAACTTTACCAATACATTATGACTTGTAATTTTAAAAAGTGCTGTAATAAGCTTAGCACAATTGGTACATTTTAATGACTTAGCTGCTGCGGCTAATTCATTATTATTATTATTTTATTATTCTCATTTTCATCATTATTTAATTTACTTGGGGGCCGAGAAAGCTCTTTAACCGGGTAGGTTTTGACACTTTTGGGGCAAAACGCTGGATAAAATGTCCATGGGAAAATGTCAGTTTTCTGCATAGTTTTAGACATATTTATAGGCCGTTTTGGACAGTCAGTGGCCTGGTTAATGAGAAGGGACATGGGGGCATCTAGCTAGCTAAGATTTCTCACGTTTAAAGCACCAGGGAGACCGCTGATACAAATGTGAATCCAGTGCAGTGCTTAAATTTGTCCACAAGTCGGAGCCATCTGCCCATTTTTGAGCACCCATCCCATTGAATCTTCAGAGCTGAAACGGAACAAGTCAAACTAAATAACTTTATTGATACCCTAGGGGCCATTCCTCAGGCAGGCATGGAAACTGGTGGCCTTCAGAACCTTTCACATACTGTAGCACAATGGCCTAAGGCATTTGCACAGTACTGTATATATTATTATGAAATTTTACCAATACATTATTTATAACTCATAATTTAAAAAATGCAGTAATAAGCTTAGCACATTTTGTAAATTCGCCAACATAACAAATGTTTATCTGTTATGTTGGCACAGATGAGTCCAGTTGTACACTGCAGCAGGATGTTGCACAAATGCCCCTTTCCTGATCAAAGGCAAGGCAAGGCAAGTTTATTTATATAGCACATTTCATACAACAATGGCAATTCAAAGGGTTCAAGGAAGTTTCAGCCACATTAGGAATGTGCAGCACAGCCTAATTGCAATCAACCAATATGAGTAAATGTACAGGACATATGGCTGGGATGGAAAAAAAGATACAGATTCAGGATTAAGCTCTGTGTGTCTTTGAGTTTATGCTATATTGTGTACAGTTTATTATATAATGTTTATAATTGATTAAATATACTGTGGTTTCTTATCATTATTATGAAAAGCTTCATGTAAGCCCTTATTATATTGTTTGGGGAAGTCAGATTGGGTTTACATGGGTTTAGACGCCTGTTTCACTGATGTAACCTGCTGAGTGGGAACTGCTTGCATTATCAGCCTAGTGGGGTGTTCTGACACCTCTTCACCACAAGAGGGAGATTGAATAAAATTAAGATGTAATTATCCTTAAGGTTAGAAAGTTTGACGCTGGCCACTGCGACCGGGGTTCCATTCCACCAGGTCGCGCCAGAGTCGGCTCTGACCGGGAGTGCCACAAAGGGCGGCAATTGGCCGTCCGCCCCAGGGAGGGGGGGAGGGAAGCCAATATGAGCTCGCTGCGTATAGGAGTGGCTCTGGAGTACATTACATTACATTACAGTACAGGCATTTAGCAGACGCTCTTATCCAGAGCGACTTACAGTTTACATTCATACAGCTGGATATTACCCTCTGAGGTCCGTGCTAAGCTTTTAGATGTTTTTTGATTTTGGCATGGTCTGATATTTATCTCAATTTCATCAATTTAACACACACTTACTCCAAAGTGTTTGATATTTTTATTTGAAGGACAATCACAGCTACATTTGTATGCCATCAATAGTTTGGTCAGTATCATATGCAGCTTGTAAATAGATCTACAAACACACAAGTTAAAAATAGTAAATTTTTCTGCTGTCACAAAAGTTGTGAAAGCACACAGTAAACTATAGTGACGAATTGTTTTGCCAATGTGCGTTTGTTCATCAAGGTCTTGGTTATGTAAGGGTGTGAAAACAGTTTAGCACATCTGAGATCTAAATAGCTAAAAACCTGTTTTTATCAGAACTGGTCACATTTATTTCAGGCTGTGGGAGGGCTAAATGCTAAATACCTGAATATTCATTATTCATTGTCCACACCTCTAAAATCTGTCAGATGGGCCATCTCACTGGGCCATCAGTGTTATATTCTGAGTTCCTGTTCTGTTGTTTTTTGGTCTTTGTTTATTTTTCATTCAGTCCTTATTCATTATTCTTTATCCAGTATTGCATTTTCCTGTTCTGTCACGTTCTGCTCCCTGTCTGTCCTTGTTCCGTTTATTTCGAGATCCACTTGTCATGCACTTTGGGAGTTTATACTTTTCGGTTTTTTTCCGCCTTCGCTTATTATCTCGTTTTCTTCCTTCTTACTTTCTAGATTGCACTTTGTATATATTAGGTAGATGTGTATAGTACTAACCAACTAATCTACTAACGTTAGGGATTTAGATTAAGTTACTAACACGCGGAATATGTTTGGCGTCACAAGACGCGGAATTCATATATTTTCACGAGTATTTGAAAACAAGCGAAATAAATAACATTTTAGGCTGTTTGAAAAGTATTCTTCCATAGATCTTGTGTGCATATTGCAATTTGTTACGTTGCAACACGCGGAATATGTAGTCACAAGACGCTGAATTCATATATTGAATATATATACGAGTATTTGATAACATGGCAAATCAAATATTTAACTGAAGCAATTCAGGTTAAGTACCTTTAGCTCAAGCGTATAACGGCAGTGTCCCACCTGGGGATTGAACCTGCAACCTTTGCGTTACAAGCCCAGTTCCTAACCATTATACCACACTGCTGAGTACCGGAGTCAATTCAACGGCTTGGTGAGTGCCGTCTCGGAGGAGACGATACTTCACCTTTGTCACTGCCGGTCTCAGGGCTATGGCAGCGAACTCACAATACGAGGGAGGGATTGACATTAAAAATAGAGGGTGTAATTGGCTACTAAATTGGGGGAAAATGGGATAAAATCTAACAAATTCTTAAAAAATATATATATTTATCATGGAATGGTAAGTATGTGTTGAAGTCAATAGGGGTATATATACACAAAAATATATATACAGTAGGCTCCATTTTTATTCACACCCTTGGTAAAGATAAACAAAAGTGATCGTATAAAATAAACTATATAAGTAATGAGGTATATTTTACACAAAAAAAAATCAGAAAATTATATTATTTAATAATACCTGTACAGTTTTTCCACAATTGTTTACACACGTTTTCTGAATCTTTGGCTCATTTTCTCAAAACTCTAAACACAAAACACAAAACCACAAACACAAAATGCAAAACTCTACAAATCTCTAGCAAAAGCAAACACTGCATTCAAAACAGTTTTATCTCTTTCCAAAATGTTCTTTTTGCATCAGAATGACACACACGCCATCATATGAATAGATCTTTCTACCAACCAAACACACTGATGTGCTCAACACAAAACACTACTATGAATATCTTATCAGTAGGTTTATGCCTTTTGCATTTTCAATGTTACACTGTAGCCGGTTGTAAAAGGTTGTCAGTAATGTATATCTACTCAGATATATCTAAATAAACACACACAAATGCAATACAGTAACAAAAACATTTATATTTTTTCCTAAAAATGCAGTATTTTGGAACACTTGTGTTTTGTATGTAACATTTGACATACCCAACAGGAGAAAACCAGGAAAAACATTCAGTAAGATAAATGGTTTTCTGTGCAAAATGTAAGAAAAGAAATCCTGCATCCTGCCTCCTATTTTGCTCTGGCCACAGCACCTCATCTACATCACAAGCGATGTTCTGGCTAAACAGCGGGGAAAGAATCTTCTGGCATGACGGATCCAGCTGCTGAAAGCCCCCACATCAACTTCACCACATGCATCCTCCATTGCCTGGAGAAGAGGCATGTGTGCGAGGGGATGGCGGTCATACACCTTCCATCGCCATGCCGAAAAAAACTCTTCAATTGGGTTTAGGAATGGGGAATATGGTGGGAGGTATAGAACAATAAATTGTGGGTGGTCGATGAACCAGTTGCGGACCAGAGCAGCCCGGTGGAAACTCACGTTGTCCCAGATGACAACATACCTGGGCTGCTCTGGTCCACCCCTCTGCTCGGCTGGAATGAGGATGCCATGTAGTGTGTCCAGGAATGTGATGAGATGGGCGGTGTTGTAGGGACCAAGGTTGGCATGGTGATGGAGGACGCCTTGCTGGCTAACGGCTGCGCACATGGTGATATTCCCTCCACGCTGTCCAGGGACATTCACAATGGCACGGTGGCCAATAATGTTCCGTCCCCGTCCCCTTCTTTTGGCTAGGTTAAAGCCAGCCTCCTCAATAAAAATATAAACGTGCTGAATTTCAGCGGCATCCAGAAACAGACAACAAGACAATATGAGAAATAGACCTAGAGCAGTCAACATGGTGAAGCACAATACACTGGATTACAGTACTGTAATGTGTCCATATATGATATGATATGATATGATAGTAAATTCACAGTAAATGTCACTTACACATATTCATAGCGCTGTTCTTTAACCCTCTCTGAGTTTCGCTCAAATGGCACCCTGTTGACCTGTTTCATCCGGATATGGTTGCGCTGTAATACATGGTCCAATGTAGACAAGCCCACCTGGTGAATGTTATTGAATATTGTGTTGTCTGCAATTATGTGGTTCTGGATTTCTTGTAGTCGAATGGTATTGTTTGCCACCACCATGTTAACAATAACGGTCTCCTGTTCTGGTGTGAACAGCCGGTGTCTTCCACCATGGTTTCTCAATTCTGCAGAAGATCCAAAAATATGGTATGATTGATTACAGTAAGCTGAAATAATATCTTTTTTTTCAATATGAAATGACATTACTGTAACATTGGCCAACAATCACTGAGTAACATAGACCTACTGATATGTCAGACTGCAGTATACTACAGTATACATACATAAAGAGCAGTAGCATAGTGTAGATAGTAGGTAACTTACTGATTCTCATTTATGAATGTACGGATGATAGATGCAACCGTGTAGCGGCTCAGGTTGGGCTGAACTCTCTGCCCAGCCTCCCTCATACTCAATCCATGGTTGAGCACATGGTCAACCAATGTGGCCCTGATCTCATCTGAGACAACTGTCCGTCCTCGTCCTCATCCTCGTCCTCTCACTCCTTGACCTCTAGCTCTTGCTTCACTATTGACATCCATTTCTCTCCAAAAACAGGAAAGCTCAGCTGTGGCCTTTTTATAGTGCTAAAGCTCTGATTGCTAAGTGAACAATTAAGCAACTAGTATTTAAACCTGTGTTGCCAATTGATAATAATGCCTGGCATTTTGATTGGCGTTGCTTTCCAAAGGAACACAAGAGATTTTAATTTCAAATGTTGTGCCTAATGTAGAGAACTGTGTGTAGTGTTTTGAAAAAGTGTGATTTAGAATCGAAAACTGAGTGTAAAGCAGAAATTGTGCTTGCAATTTAGCAGACTTGGTTTAGGGATTTGGTACATGAGTTTCAGGTTTCAGTGATTGCATTTCAAGTTCCAATTTTAGTGTGTAAGCAATTGAGAAAAACTGTAGTGCATATCTTGTAAGTCGCTCTGGATAACAAATGCCAAAAATGTAAATGTAAAATGTTTCAAATAAGTTCAAATAACAAAACATTAATTACTTTTGGGGGAACTATGGTAATGCCAGTGTTTTTCAGGATGATTTCCACAGATAAGAACATAACATAAGAATACGTAATGATGAGAACGGGCCGTTCAGCCCATCTAGGCTCGTCATATCCTAATCTAAAGAGTATCCAGATCAAATCCCCCCTAAGTCTCCGTTTGCTAAGTTTAAATAGATTGAGTGCCTTAAGTCTATCATCATAACTTTTGCCTTTCATACCAGGTATCAGTTTAGTTGCCCTTCTTTGGACTTTTTCAAGAGCTTCTATTTCTTTCTTGTAGTGCGGTGCCCAGAACTGCATACAGTATTCTAAGTGCGGTCTGACAAAGGCATTATATAACATTAATATAACCTCCTTTGATTTATACTCAATACACCCGGTCCTCACCTCCATAACACTGCACAGAGGTCTTTATTCCTTACAGAATTAACAACATGAGCTTCCACTAATAATGCAGGAGCGGGCCGGCGGTTAGCGTAGCGCTTCCAAACCTGTGTGATTTATACAGGCAAAGCAATACTATGGAGGGGCCTCCCGGGTGGTGTAGCGGTTACAGTGTTCCACGCTGGCCACTGCGACCGGGGTTCGATTCCACCGGGAGTGCCACTAGCTAGGTTTTTAAAGTCCAAATGGTTGAGCAGACCATTAAAAAATATAACATGAAGAGGTCTCCCGGGTGGTTGAGCGGTTCTGAGTCGGCTCTGGCCGGGAGCGCCACTAGGGGGCGATGAGGCGATTGGCTGTCTGCCCCAGGGAGGGGGGGAGGGAAGCCGATATGAGCTCGCTGCGTATAGGAGTGGCTCTGTGTGTACTGGAGTTACAGTTGACAGCTTGGTGAGTGCCGTCTCGGAGGAGGTGGTACATCACCTATGTCACTGCCAGTCTCAGGGCAGCGAACTCACAATACGAGGGGGGGGATTGACATGAAAAAGAGAGGGTGTAATTGGCTACTACGGTGGATAGTGTAGCGGTCTAACACACCCTATCTTGGCTGGTCCGATACGGTGTGCGCGCTGTCTGTCAGGGATGTGGTTTGACCAGCCCTGGTGGGGAGTCCTGATCGTTTTTTATTAACCAATGAGCACGAGGCAGGAGGGAGCAGACGCACTCAGAGTTCTCTGGTGACCAGGGTTGCCAGATGGGCTCATAAATCCCTCCTCAAAGTGGCGTCCCCCATCAGTCAAACTCAAAATCCCCCACAGCTGTGTTGGAAATGAATGTCTCGTAAATATCAAATGCTTTGAGTTCATGAAAAGTGCTATATATAAAAACGTGTACATGTTTTTATTATTATCAGTGTTATTAGTATTAATATTATTACTAATTATGTTATTGTTAATGAATAATAATATATATATATTTAGATGTAATAGCAGTAGTAGTAGTAGTAGTAGCAGTAGCAGCAGCAGCAGCAGTAGCAGTAGCAGTAGCAGTAGCAGTAGCAGTAGCAGTAGCAGTAGTAGTAGCAGTAGCAGTAGCAGTAGCAGTAGCAGTAGCAGTAGTAGTAGCAGCAGTAGCAGTAGCAGTAAAGTTATTTCTTAAACTGTTGGAGTGTACCCATTAAACAAAAGTGTATTCATCAAAGCAAACAATACCAAACAAATTGGTTTTAATTTAATGATTAATTCATCAATGAACTTTTAGGCCTGAAGAATTAATGAAACAAGTAATAAAGCAAACTAATTAAAGCTCCACTTTGACAGCTGCTGTGAATTTTAAGCTTACGTTTCAGGGCGAATGTTGAAAACAGAATATATATATATATATAGTGGTGTCCCTAGGGGTGGGTCGACACACACGGACCCTTGCAGAGGGCGTAGACAGTTAAATAATGCAGAGGAGGCAGTAATACAAACAAAACAAAAATGTATTAAACTAATACTGACAAAAAACGCACAAAACAAAGGGCGGGGTATTCGGGGAATCCAACACACACCACAAAGTCCAAAATCCTACTCGTCGTCGTTATCCAAAATCCAATGTCGCAATCCAGGTCAGTTCCGTAATCCAGGTCAGTTCCGTAATCCAGTCCAGTAGTCGATATCCAAAGGGGGGGTCCTCAAACAATTCACGTCAAAACACAATAAACAATCCAACTCACTTTTAAACACTCTCTTTCTAAATCCCAGCTGGTCAACAGACGTCACAGCGTTTTTTTCTCTCTCTCTCTCTCTCTGTGTGTGTGAAGTGTGTATGGGGGTCTCCCTCTCTCTCTCTCTCTCTCTCTCTCTCGGTGTGTGTGAAGTGTGTATGGGGGGTCGGTCTCTCTCTCTCTCTCTCTCTCTCTCTCTCTGTGTGAGGTGTGTGTGAGGTGTGTATCTCTCTCTCTGTCTCTCTCTCTCTCTCTCTGTGTGTGAGGTGTGTATGGGGGTCTCTCTCTCTCTCTGTGTGAGGTGTGTATGGGGGTCTCTCTCTCTCTCTCTCTCTCTCTCTCTCTCTCTCTCTCTCTGTGTGAGGTGTGTATGGGGGTCTCTCTCTCTCTCTCTCTCTCTGTGTGTGTAAGGTGTGAGGTGTGTATGGGGGTCTCTCTCTCTCTCTCTCTCTCTGTGTGTGTGAGGTGTGTATGGGGTCTCCTCTCTCTCTCTCTCTCTCTCTCTCTCTCTCTCTCTCTCTCTCTGTGTGTGAGGTGTGTATGGGGTCTCCTCTCTCTCTCTCTCTCTCTCTCTCTCTCTCTCTCTCTGTGTGAGGTGTGTATGGGGGGTCTCCCTCTCTCTCTCTCTCTCTCTCTCTCTCTCTCTGTGTGTGAGGTGTAAGGTGTGTATGGGGGTAAGGTCTCTCTGTCTCTCTCTCTCTGTGAGGTGTGTATGGGGGTCTCTCTCTCTCTCTCTCTCTCTCTCTCTGTGTGTGTGTGTGAGGTGTGTATGGGGGTCTCCTCTCTCTCTCTCTCTCTCTCTCTGTGTGTGTGAGGTGTGTATGGGGTCTCCCTCTCTCTCTCTCTCTCTCTCTCTCTCTCTGTATGGGAGTCTCTCTTGGGCTGCCACAATATATATATATTGAATAAACGGAGTAAATTTCATCAGTACATCTACTGGCACAAAATGCACCCTGAATAGCCCATTTTATTCACCAAAAAAACAAATACAGTGGCAGATTAGCTGTGGAGAGATGTTATAAATGTCATACACAGAAAATGTATTCAACTGACAGCCTGATAAATCAAATGTACTGTATGGGGAGGGAGTTCTGCTCCTGGCTATGACGTTTGATGAATGAATCATAGCTTCCTCTCTGGCCTTATCCCGCTGTTACCCCAAAGCCCTCCGGCCAGCAGGTGAGTGATGTCACTTCCTGGCAGTCTCATGACATCACTGGGTCATGACATCACTGGCTGTACTTATTTATTTTATTTATTTATTTATTTATTTCATTTATTTATATTGCGCCCCCCAACCAATAGTTACATCAGCCCAGGGCGCAGCCCGAGGAAGAGGAAAACAAAAGATAAGAACAATAGGAACATGCAAATTACAATCAGCCATCCAAAACAAAACAAAGAACATAAAGACATAAATACATCTGTCACACAACCGTAAAAGCTAACTCAGGGATTGTCTCTGGCAAAAAGGTGTGTTTTAAGTAGGGCCTTAAAAGTCTGTAGGGTGTTTGCAGATTTGATGTTTAAAGGGAGCTTATTCCACAATTTCAGCGCAGAAACAGCAAATGCTCGGTCTCCCTTTGTACTTAAGTTACATTGTTACCATATATTACATTGTTACCATATATTTTATATATTTATTCTGTATGCTCATTTGCACTGTCATTACTATTACGGGTATTACTATTTTGTTTACAATGTGTGGTTTTTCTGTGTGTTTATTCTGATGCTGCGAAGTTGAGGGGCCAGGCCCAAAATTTTTACTCTGGTGTACCTAGTATCACAGATGTAACAAATAAAGGAATCTGAATCTGAATCTGAATCTTTCCAGGCTGGCAGTGTAGTGTAATGGTTAGGGGGGAACTTTACTTGTAACTCAGAGGTTGCTGGTTCGATTCCCAGGTGGGGGCACTGCTGTCGTACACCTTGAGCTAAAGGTACTGAACCTGAATTGCTTCAGTAAAAAATATCCAGCTGTGGGGTCCCACTATCACCACTACTCCAGTGTCACAGCTGACAGGGGCCAGATGGAATGTGACCGCGCGCTTGTGAGTGTGAGGGTGACCTTGCTGTCAGATTCACCGGCACCGACGCATAAACACAGATGCATGATGGGTTTTCGGGGAGTGTTGCAACTCCTTTGATCTCGCGGCGCTGGAGGAGCTGGGGGTCAACAGGGGGCGCTGCTCTGTAACGTACGCCATTTATCAGACGTTTTTATCCAGAGCGACTTACAGTAGTGAGTGCATACATTGTTCAGTATATGTGGAATTGCATTGACAACACACTGCTCTACCTACTGAGACACACAGAACCACGCTCTGCCTACTGAGCCACACAGAACCACGCTCTACCTACTGAGACACACAGAATCACGCTCTGCCTACTGAGACACAGAGAACCACGCTCTACCTACTGAGCCACACAGAACCATGCTCTACCTACTGAGCCACACAGAACCACGCTCTACCTACTGAGCCACACAGAACCACACTCTACCTACTGAGCCACACAGAACCACACTCTACCTACTGAGACACAGAGAACCACGCTCTACCTACTGAGCCACACAGAACCATGCTCTACCTACTGAGCCACACAGAACCATGCTCTACCTACTGAGCCACACAGAACCACGCTCCACCTACTGAGCAGGGACGTGCGGTCAGGGGAGGCAGGTGAGGCAGAGCCCACCTGTCTTCATGAGAAGTAAAAAAATAAATAATAAAATAAAATAAGTATTAATGTTTGTCCACTCGTCTGTGCTTTCAATTCAATTTCGGTGTGGTTCCTATAAGTTTTGATCGTTTTTATAGTCAATATCGCTGAAATTCTGTATTTCCTGTTCAAATACAACAGAGAGACGAGAGGTGAGGCAGTGACGAGCCGAGCCTCTCCCCAGATTGCGCAATCCCTCACAAACTAAATTGAGCGCGTGCAATTGGCGTGTGCTTGTTGCCATTTCTCTGTATGTTTCCAATATCATGTTTGAAGACACTTTTATTATACGTCTTAATTTCCATAGCGTTCGGTAATGTATTTCACGTATGTGTGTAATATTTAAGTCTTATTGATCTGACATAAATCCACAAGGAAAAGGCTTGCCTTGAGGCAGCCAGTACCTCTGCCTCACAGACGGGGGCGATAGTGAGCCTGAGGTTTACGACTCGGTTTACTCTTGCAAAAGTTAAAAGAACAACAACCAAACAAATGCACTGATTTTTCGCTCTGAAAATGGAGGATTTGATTTCTAAACTGAGAAATTTTTCAAAACTGGACTTTCAATCAAAGCAAGAAGTCATAATTACTGGGAGACCGACGCCGGAGCTACGAGGTTTGCTTCAAACGACGGGACGGAATATAACTTGTCCTTTTCAAACGGACTGGTATACTCGAAAAGATTGGCTTTGTGGCTGTGCTACAAAAAAACGCCTTTACTGCTTTCCCTGCTTTTTATTCTTTACGTGTGACAATGTCTGGACCCAAACTGGATTTTGTGATTTGAAAAACTTGCCAAGAAGCCTCAGCAAACATGAAAGATCAGCTACTCACATTCAAAGTCAGATTTCTTTAAAAACTTTTGGAACCTCGCGGATTGATCTGGCTCTGAATGAACAAGGGAGACTTAATATCAGCATCCACAATGCGAAGGTAAAGGAAAATCGTGACAGGGTAAATGTGAAGAGGAGTTCTAAAATGTAGTTTTTGGAAAAGATGGCGGCGTGCTGAACACACGCACTGTAGCTTGCTCCCGTAAGACGCGGCGAATTTACCCTTAATTAACCGAACTTACCTTTTGAAATTCATGCACAATCTATTTATTTAGCTATCTTTAGTAATACAGTGTACCGTGCACCAGGGAATGATGGAATATGTTATTGTATGATTAAACAGTTAGGGGAAGGAGAATTAAAAAAGTTATTGATGTTATTTAATAAAGTATGGAAGGAGGGGAGAGTGCCTAGGAGTTGGAAGGAAGCAATTATAATTCCAATCAGGAAGCCGGGTAAAGATCCTATTAATCCAGCTAATTACAGGCCCATTGCTCTAACGTCCCACATCTATAAATTGATGGAAAGGATGGTCAATGAGAGGCTTATGCATTTTCTGGAAAGGAGGGGTTGGTGGCAGCATATCAAAGTGGCTTTAGGAGAGGGAGGGGTACAATGGATCCAGTGGTGTGTTTGGAGGATGAGGTAAGAAAAGCACAGGTGAAGAAGGAGATAGTGTCTGCAGTGTTTTTTGATGTGGAGAAGGCTTATGATATGTTGTGGAGAGAAGGGTTGATGATTAAGCTTCATAGAATGGGAGTTGGGGGAAATACTTTCAACTGGGTTATGGATTTTTTAAGTGAAAGGGTTATTCAGGTAAAGGTAGGATCAGAGTTTTCAGGGAAACATGTGGTGGAGAATGGTACACCCCAGGGGAGTGTGATTAGTCCGACATTATTCTCAGTCATGATAAATGATATTTTTGAGAGGAGTCCAGTGGGATTGGGAAGGTCTTTGTTTGCAGATGACGGGGCTTTGTGGAAGAGGAGGGAATTTAAAGTATATAGTTAAGAAACTGCAGGAAGGGGTAGATCAGGTGGAGAGATGGGGAATGGAGTGGAGTTTTAAGTTCTCTGTGGAAAAAACTAAAGTTATGTTCTTTACAGGTAAGAAAAGTAGGGAGGTAAGTAAGTTAAAGTTATATGGAAATGAGTTGGAGAGAGTGGAGAGTTTTCGATTTTGGGAGTCCATTTTGATTCCAGGTTAACATGGAGAGAACATATTGGTAGTTTAGTGAAGAAAACGAAGAAAGCTATAAATATAATGAGATGTCTGGTTGGATTAGATTGGGGAGCTGATATTAAGTCATTAAAGTATGTGTATGTAGCATTAATCAGGTCAAGATTAGATTATGGGTGTGTGGTGTATGGGTCAGCAGCCAAGACGGTGTTGGCTGTATTAGATGTGATTCAGGCTAGGGCTCTGAGGATATGCCTAGGGGCAGTGAAAACAGCACCAGTGTGTGCTCTTCAAGTTGAGGCGGGAGAGATGCCGTTGGGGATGCGACGAAAGCATCTGATGGTAAATTATTGGATTAATTTGAGGGGGCATGAGGATAATCATCCGACTAAGAGGGTTTTGGAAGATTGCTGGGAGAGGGGAAGAGCACAAAAAGCTACTTTTGGGTGGGTAGGTAAGAGTAGGGCTGAACAAATGAAGGTTCTGGAGTTAGAGTTTGGTCCAACTGTGTTGTGGCCTGTTAGACCAGTGTGGACTATGGAGCAGGTAGAGGTGGATTTTGATATCCTGAAGACAAAGAGTAGGAGTAAAAATTTAGAATTAGTAAAAGAATACCATAGTCATATGGGTAGTAAGTATAGGGATTATGTATGTATTTTTACAGATGGGTCTAAGGATCCACAGAAGCAGGTAACAGGGGCAGCAGCTGTGATTCCCAGTAAAAAGATAGAGATTAAAAAAAGGACATCAGATTATCTAAGTGTGTATGCAGTTGAGCTAGTGGTCATTTTGTTAGGGTTAGAGTGGGCAGAAGAAGGGGTAGAAAATAAAATAATCATATGTAGTGACTCGGTGGCAGTGTTGACTAGTATCAAAAGTGGGGTAGGTAAAAGCCATCAAGATCTACTATATGAGGTGCTATACACGAAAGCAAGGGTAGATAGGCAGGGGAAAATTGTTACATTTATGTGGGTGCCAGCGCATGTGGGAATACCAGGGAATGAAAAAGCAGACAAGGTGGCTAAGGAAGCAGTCAGGAGAGAACAGGTGGACATCAATATAAAACTTTCAAAATCAGAGGGGAAAAGCATAGTGTGGGGGGAAATAGTAAATCAGTGGCAGCAGAAGTGGGATAAGGAAGTAAAGGGGAGACATTTACATGAAATACAAAATAAAGTGGGGGGGTAGGAAATAGTGGGGATAATAGGAAAGAACAAATAGCAATTAGTAGACTGAGAATTGGGCATAGTAATTTGAACGGAACACTTAATATAATAGGAAAGCATCCGACTGGGCAATGTGATCTGTGTTAGGAAAGGGAGACGGTGGAGCATGTCTTAATCTCATGCAGGAGATATGAGGAGGAGAGAAGGACTATGCTGACTGGACTGCAGAGACTGAGACAAGTAGAGTTGAGGTGAAGGACATTGTGGGTTGTGTGGGAGAAGTGCAGGGGAGAAAGGTGTTGTTCAGTTTTTAAAAGAAACTGGACTAATCAAAAGAATCTAGTAGGGAAGCAGTTGATGGAGGTAACCAGAAGGTGGCGGTAATGCAACAATTTGGATGCCAACCGCCGTTAAAATCCACAGAAGAAGAAGAAGAAGAATACAGTGTACCGTTATTCAGCGCTTACATAGCAGAGGCCAGGGGTCGGTAGGAATGCCCCTCCGGTCCTCGCCGTCAGATATAACGTCAGATATTTCACCCACAGTTTTTTTAAATAATTGGGGCAGGCTATTTGGTGTGAAAATCAGAATGTTTATGTTATCTGTATTAAAACATTGTATAATAGCACTGTAGATCTGCATTTCTTTTTGAGCAAATCCAGCCTGTTGATTGGTTGGCTGCAGGCTAGTTTTGTCAAGACACACTGTGAAAATCAGAATGTTATATGTCAATATCAAATGCGTGCACGTCTGCGTGCGGCGCGTGCACGTGGCGCGTTCATATAGCCTACAAAGTGTTCAGGTTTGAGGTTTTGAAAATCTGGTCGCCCTACTCTGATATCCAGTGCCTCCCCAACCATTGACCTCACCGCACGTCACTGCTTAGTGTTAATGTGCCGTTAGTTAGGCTAACGTCACATGTGGCAAACGCTAGCTTGCTAGCTAGCTAGCCACTACTATAGCTAACCTCTGTTCGATATGGTAAATGTACAGATTCAAGTTAGTGTTTGTTAAGGTTACACGTGAGTGATTTGTTGCATTTAAGCACAATTTAGCAAACATTTCAAAAGACAGGGTCATTCGTTGGTCATTAGAAAAGGTTAGCTAGCTAACATTTCTGCAGTTCTAAAGCTAGCTAGCTTAATGTTGCCATTTACGTTAGGTAACGTAGGCCCCCCTGCCTCTTTTGTCGATGTTAATTGCATGCATGGGCTTGGGACTAGCTAACTTTTGTTCATATAGATTCACGATGGTGTTTAAGGTTGTAGCCTGACATTACATGAGTGATTTGTTGCATTTATAGTAGTAACTTTAAAAAAGGAAAACTTCATTAGTTGGTCATTAGCAGAGGTTGGTAAACGTTTTGCAATGGAGTTAATGTTACTGCAACTGAGTTGTTGAGCTAATCGTTTTTTTATGTTCTGTTTTTACAGGTTCTTGTGAAGATGCAGTGGAAGTGCAAATATTGTGAGTTTATATGTGAGAAAAGGGGTTACCTCTTAAAACATTACAGGTTAAAACATGGGAGCTACAGTAGAACTGTACCGTTTCCTTGCTTACACCGAGAATGTCTGTGCACATTTAACTCCATTAATGCACTTAAGGTCCACTTATCTAAGATTCATCAGAAAGCCCAGGATGCACAACTGTGTGAAACTGGCCAAGTAACCTTTAGCTGTCAGTCATGTGATTTTTCTGCACCCTGCACAGAAGCAATTTTTTTCACTCACCTGCGCAGTACACATTTAAAAGTTAAGTTGAGTCCAGTGTCCATATAATGGATGTAACTTCCATACTAATGTGTACTCCACATTTAATGCGCATAAAAGTAAAGAGCACACAACAAACAATTGGAGGATGTTCAAGCCAGAAATAGTCTCTGATAGTGTAGCTAATGAACGGCCCAAGAAGAACATGTGCCTCCAAATGACATCGCTGATTTAGAGGACAGTGAGGATTCCAGCAATGAAGAGCTTCATGATCTAGAGAAACAGTTGGAGCACAACCTAGCATCTCTTTTTCTTAAGATGCAAACCATCCTTCACATTCCAGAAAGCTCTGTACAGGAAGTCATACAACAGCTTTTACAGATATGTGAACTGTTCCAGCCACTGCTGCATAATTCAGTCAAAGACATTCTGAAACAACACACAGTTGTTGATGATTCCATTTTGAGACAGTTAGTCAGAGCTGCCTCAGAGAGCAATGTCATAACAAGATTTTGTGGCAAGGATGGCTCCTTATCAACCACTAAAAGGAGAGCAGCATATGTGAGCAAAAACGTTACAGTGGTTATGCCAGTGGAGTATATTATAGATGGAGAAAAAAAATCTAGTGCTGTATATGTTCCTCTACATGCAATGCTACAGAAAATGTTGAACAGGGCAGACATATTAGACAAAGCTCTTCCAGTAGAAAAGGATGTGCCACACGAGTACAGTACATACCGAGATGGTTCCCACTGTAAAGAAAATGACCTCCTTAAAGGGGAGGAGTTCAACATCGCTGTAGGACTTTACATCGATGATTTTGAAGTGTCCAAACCTTTAGGGACATGTAAAAAGAAACATAAAATGACTGCAGTGTATTGGGTGATAGCTAATATCCCGTCAAAATATAGGTCCACACTCCACTCCATTCAGCTTGCTCTTTTAAGCAAAGTCTCTGATGTAAAAGAATATGGCTATGCTAAAATTCTCCATCCTCTCATCCAAGATCTGGTTTCTTTGGAGCAACACGGTGTATATGTTGAGAAGTTGGGAGCATGTATCAAAGGCACAGTGTTACATGTGGCTGCTGATAACTTGGCTGCTCATTCCCTGGCAGGATTCTTCGAGAGCTTTGCAGTGGACAGGTATATGTACACATTAGGAAATGTACATCCACTCAATACAGCAAAATAGCAAATAATAAAAGAAAACATCTGAAACTGTAAATTACATATTGGGAGCAACCATATATAATTATGAAAAACTATATAAAGTACAAAAGTTCTTAATCATTCCAAAAACATTTGTCTGAAAGCTCTGTTGAATATATGAATAAATCCTGTCAAGCCTGGGATGAAGCTTTTCAAATATATTTTAAATAATTGAATAGTTTTAATGCTACGATTAAAAAAAAATGTTAGGCTGTCATACAGTGGTGGGCCGTCAGGGCCTGCAAGGCCTTCTCTGCTGGCCTAAAAAATATCTGAATCACAGACTGATGTTAATTATATTTTGTCCATGAATACTTATTAAATAATTCCAAATGGTCTGTTCGCTTCCTTTCATAGCTGTTCCCCTGGTTGCGCTGCATCCAGACGTGTATTTTCTTATTTAAAGCATAAGACCTTCTTGCTGTGAGGTGACAGTGCTATCCACTGTGCCACCTATTTCAAGATCATAACCTAATTATTACAACATCCAATTTCCATTTGACAGGTGAACAAGTTTAATATCTTAATATAATTGTAATATCATGAGGAGCTTCACTAGTGGACGCCTCTCTCCCGTTTATCTATCGAAGAACTCGACATGACATCAGGCAATATTTACATTACATTTACATTTTAAGCATTTAGCAGACACTCTTATCCATAGCGACTTACAAGATGTGCATCAATACATGGTAAACACAATCATAGTTCAATATGAGGGGGCTACTGGTGTGACGTTCGTGATAAGGACCCAGACACAGATCAGGAATATGGCAAAAGAGGAGTTTATTGGAAAGCAGGGGTCAAAACCAGGAATCCGATAAAGGCAAAGGTACAAAATCACAAGGCAAAAGGGAGATCCGGAAAACAGTAATAAGGTCAAAAACGGGCAGGCAGAAAGGCAAACAAACAGAATCGCAAGGCAGGCTTGGGGTAGTCAACAGAAGGGTAGTCTCGGAAAAATCAATAATCAATGGCTTCGGAAAGGTAGGCTCAGAGAATAAGGATCAACGTACTGACAACGGGTGAATGAAAACACTAAACATATATACAGGCAGAGACAGGAAACACAATGGGAATCAGGTGTGACTGGGAGGAGAGAGAGGTAGGAACACAGGTGAAAACAATGGGAATTGTAATCTAATAACGAGGGGATTCGCTAATAGAATAACGAGGGGAAACGAAAGACACGGACTGGGAAACATACAAACATATATACAATAAACGACCTGGGAGATCAGGCAGACACGTGCATAGCTAGAAGGGGAGGAACGCAAAGAGAGAAGCTGCATGCGTATGAAAAGAAAAGTGAAAAGCTAATCAGGGATACGATAATGAGAGAGAATGAGCGAAAGTAAGAAGCGTGAGATAATTAGTGATTAGTAGTGTTAGTAACTAAATCTAAATCCCTAACGTTAGTAGATTAGTTAGTTAGTACTGTACACATCTAACTAATATATACAAAGTGTAATCTAGAAAGTGAGAAGGAAGAAAACAAGATAATAAGCAAAGGCGGAGGAAACCCGAAAATTATAAACTCCCGAAGTGCATGACAAAACAAGGAGTGGATCTCGAAATAAGCGGAACAGGAACAATAACAGACAGGGAGCAGAACGTGACAGAACAGTGAAAATGCAATGCAGAATAAAGAATAATGAAATATGACCGATAAGAAATAAACAAAGTACAAAAACAACAGAACAGATACTCAGAATATAACAGGACCCCCCCCTAAGAAACGCCTCTTGGCGTTTTAACAGGAGGGATACAAAAACAGATGAACAACCAAGAAGCAGGGCAAGCCAGGCAGACAAGGGGCAACGCAAGTGGCGGGATCTCAGACAGGCAGGGTAAAGGCACGGGACAGAATCTCAGACAGGCAGGGTCAAAACACTAGACAGGATCTCAGACAGGGCAGGGTCAGAACACTAGACAGAATCTCAGACAGGTCTAGACAGTTGAAAGTCTCTTATCAGTGTCTTGTCCAAAATGAAACGGGAAGGGACCCAACTTCTTTCTTCGGGACCGTAGCCCTCCCAATCCACGAGATATTGGAGACCACGGCCCCGACGACGAACGTCCAGAAGCTTGCTCACAGTATAAGCCTCTCCCCCATCAATAAGACGGGGGGGAGGGGGTGGCTCAAGGACGGGACACAAAGGGTGGGTAACCAGGGGTTTGAGGCGGGAAACATGGAAAGTGGGGTGAATTCTTCTCATAGAGTGAGGTAACTTTAACCTAACTGCAGTGGGACTGATGATTCTAATTATGGGGAAGGGACCAATAAATCGGGGTGCGAGCTTGCGATGGTCCATTTTAAGGGGAATGTCTCTGGTGGTCAACCAGACCCGCTGCCCAATGTGGTACCGGGGAGCCTTGGAGCGTCTCTTGTCCGCAGTCTCCTTCATACGGGCACTGGCTCGGAGAAGGTTGCGGCGTGTGAGGTTCCAGGTGCGGCGACAACGACGGATGAAGAACTGAGCAGAGGGGACTCCCACCTCCTCCTCCTGGCTGGGAAACAAAGGTGGTTGGTAACCCAGGGAACATTCAAAAGGGGACATACGAGATGAGGAGGAGGTTTGGGAGTTGATGGCATACTCTGCCCAGGGAAGTTGTTGGCTCCACGAGGAGGGGTTCCGAGAACATAAGCAGCGCAGAACCGTCTCAATGACCTGATTAGCCCGCTCTGTCTGGCCATTAGATTGGGGATGGAAACCTGAGGAAAGACTGACGGATGAACCAATGAGTAAACAAAAAGCCTTCCAAAACTTGGCGATAAACTGGGGACCTCTGTCGGAAACAATATTACTAGGGATACCATGTAAACGTAAAACGTGTTGGATAATGAGTGTGGCTGTCTCCTTAGCAGAGGGAAGTTTGGGTAAGGGAATAAAATGTACAGTTTTAGAAAATCGATCAATGACAGTCACAAGATCACAAGTTACTTTTCCTGTTTCCTGTTTCCATTTTGAACGCGACGCGCGCTGTAGTAACTGCTGCTCCAGGTTTTCGCTGCCCGCATTTTCTACACTTTTATACTGATTTGGATACAATACTCTTTTCTATTTTTTAAATCTTTTTCGGTTATTCCTAACTAACCAACCCATACGGGACTCGAGCACCGTGGTTTTCTGTTCGACACCCAAGAAAACATTACGGTAAGGAATTCGACCATGGCTTCCTCCCTTGTTTCCTGCTTGGAGTGCAATATGTTTAGTGTTAGTTCTGACGCCAAGTTTTAACGTAACTGGTATTTGTAGGAAGTGTGAACTTAATTTAGAATTGGCGCAGAAAATAGTTGAGCTTGAGGACCGCATCCGGACGCTTCGCCAGATTCAGGAAGGAGAGAGTTACATAGAGTCTTTTCTGTTAGCGCCGGACGCACCAGGGAGTTTAAATAGCCTAGACATTAGTGTTATTCCCCCAGCAGAACCTTCGCAGCAAGGCGCTTTTGTCACGGTTCGAGGAGGCATAGTCGCCGTCCCAAGGAGGTCATACACCTAACTCACGTTTCGAATCGTTTTCCCCACTCAGTAATACACCTACTGAGAAAGCTCTGATAATTGGCGATTCCATTTTACGAGACGTGAGGATAGAGTCACCAGCGACCATAGTCCAATGTTTGCCTGGGGCCAGAGCTACCGACGTGGAGGCAAACTTAAAGGTGCTAGCTAAGAATAATCGTAAATATTCTAAAATTATTATCCACGCTGGCACCAACGATGTCCGACTTAGGCAGTCGGAGATCACTAAAAATAATTTTGTTTCGGTGTGTAAGCTCGCTAAAACACTCAGTCGGGAAGTAATTATCTCTGGCCCTATCCCTACCCGTAGGAGTGACGAAGTCTACAGTAGACTCACGTTGCTAAATCGCTGGATGGCTAACTGGTGTACTGACAACGACTTGGGCTTCATAGACAATTGGCCTACTTTTTGGGGAAAGCCTGGCTTACTGAAGAGAGACGGACTCCACCCGAACTGGAGAGGTTCTCTTCTATTATCTAGAACATTATCCCGTAGTATAAATTCGCAAAATTTATGACCTCTCAGAGCGCTAGCCAGGCAGCAGACTTCTGGTCCTAAACCACTGTCTGCTAGCTTCCAAAAACCCGTGACTAGCTTAGCTATTGAGACTGTGTCTGTCCCTCGTTTTGGAAATGGTTTTAGAAGTAAAAAGCTATCTGAGCACACTGGCTGTCGTGGCATTTGTGTACACAATCTTATTTATATTAAAACCTCTCAGCCTGCTGTAAGTGTTGCCTGTAGTAAGACGCATCTTAAATGTGGATTGTTAAATGTTAGATCACTTTCCCCCAAGGCGGTTCTTGTGAACGAACTAATCACCGACCATAGTTTTGACCTGATTAGTTTCACTGAAACCTGGCTTAGGCCTGACGAATACAGTGCACTTAATGAGGCATCTCCCGATGGTTATGCCAGCTGCCAAGCGCGCGTCTGTCCGGTAGAGGGGGCGGTGTTGCTGTGATTTTTCGACAAAATTTAGTTTTACACCTAAATGTGGGGATAAGTTCTCCTCTTTTGAATCGCTTTCTATGCTTTCTGGACGGTCAAAAGATCTAGTTACCTCAGTGCAATCCTTCCTCTTAATAACTATTTATAGACCACCTGGACCGTATACTGTTTTTCTCTCCGAGTTTGCAGAGTTTTTATCAAGCTTGGCAACTATGGCGGATAAAGTTGTGATTGTTGGAGATTTCAACATACATGTTGATAATGACAGTGACCCTTTAGGACTGGCTTTTGCAGCTATTATTGACTCTGTCGGTTTTGTTCAAAATATATCTGAACCAACCCACCGCCACAATCATACCTTAGATTTAGTTTTATCCTATGGTATCGATGTCGAGAATATCATTGTGTCTCCCCATAATCCTGTACTATCGGATCACTTTTTGATTTCTTTTGAAATTCAGGTAAATATTCCTATTAAATCGGAACCTAAATACTATTCCAGCCGCTCTATAAATTCATTGACGGCTTCAAAACTTATAAACTTACTTCCCGAATCCTTAGTATCAAGTCAGGACCCAAATAGCCTTTTGTCAATTGATCATCAAACTGATGCGTTAAATCACATTTTACGGAATACACTTGATGCGGTCGCACCCCTCAAGAGAAAAAAATGCAGTGAGAAGAAACTTGCACCCTGGTTTACCGACCATACCCGTGCCCTTAAACAAGTTTCCAGAAAATTAGAACGCAGATGGCGCTCTACCAATTTAGAGGTTTTTCGCTCTGCTTGGAAGGACAGCCTCATCGAATACAAGCACGCTCTTACTACAGCTAGGTCATCGTACTTCTCGAAACTAATTGACCAGAATAAAAACAACCCAAGATTTCTATTTAACACGGTAGCTAAACTGACAAAAAAACAGTCTTCAGTTTCCATCAGTTATCCTTCTAACTATAATTCAAATGACTTTATGAACTCGTTTACTGATAAGATTGAGACAATCAGAGAACAAATTATGAAAATGACTCCAATATCTAGCACTCCAACTGCCGAGATAGCACAGGGCTATCAGGAGCAGGGTTGCGTAGAGACCCTTGAGTTTTTCACTCCCTTGGATCTGGACAAATTCAGTAAACTGGTTATGTCCTCCAAATCATCTACATGTCTGTTAGACCCCATACCAACAAAGCTTATTAAAGAGCTTTTGCCTGTGCTAGGCCAGCCCATGTTAGATATCATAAATACATCCCTATTATTGGGTTGCGTACCTAGGTCTTTAAAAGTAGCAGTAATCAAGCCTCTTCTAAAGAAACCAAATCTTGATCCTGTTAATCTGAAGAACTATAGGCCCATTTCAAATCTGCCCTTTTTGTCAAAAATTTTAGAGAAATCTGTAGCTCAACAATTAACTGCTTTCCTAAAAACGAATAATCTATATGAAACATTACAATCAGGTTTTAGACCAAACCATAGCACTGAGACAGCACTTATTAAAGTTGTAAATGACTTACTGTTAGCATTGGACACTGGTTGTGTTTCTATTCTAGTGCTCCTTGACATAAGTGCTGCTTTTGACACTATTGACCACCAGATTCTCCTTCATAGGCTAGAAAACCTGGTTGGTTTGCGTGGACGGGCACTCTCATGGTTTAAATCATACTTATTAGACCGGTTTCAATTTGTGCAATTAGATCAAGAGTTCTCTGACTACTCTCAGGTTAAATATGGTATTCCACAAGGCTCAGTGCTGGGACCATTACTGTTCTCATTATACTTGCTACCACTCGGTAATGTTATTCGTAAACATGGTGTAAATTTCCATTGCTATGCCGATGATACACAGCTGTACATATCAATGAAACCAGGTGAAACACTTAAACTCACTAAATTAGAGGCTTGTATCTCTGATATAAAGAACTGGATGACAGTAAATTTCCTGCTTTTAAATTCAGATAAAACAGAGATGATGGTTTTGGGCCCCAAAAATTAAGGAACAAGTTGGATCTGCAGTTAAATGCAGGTGATTGCATAGTTACATCAAGTATTATGGTTAAGAACCTTGGTTTTATTATTGATCAGGACCTTACATTTGACACTCATATTAAAAACACTTCCAGAGTAGCTTTCTTTCACCTAAGAAACATAGCTAAAATTCGGCACTTTCTGTCATTAGAGGATGCTAAAACCTTGATGCATGCTTTTGTTGCATCGAGGCTAGACTATTGTAATGCCTTATTATCCGGCTCCTCTAGTAGCTCTCTAAAGAGTCTTCAACTAGTACAGAATACAGCGGCACGTATTTTGACTAGATCCAAAAGTATGAGCACATTACTCCAGTGTTAGCATCACTACATTGGCTTCCTATTAAATATCGGGCTGATTATAAAGTACTGTTGCTAACTTTTAAAGCAGTAAACGGACTTGCACCTTTATATCTGACCGAAATGATTGCCCCCTATAAGCCGACACGACTGCTTCGTTCACAAGAAGCCGGCCATCTATTACTCCCTAGAATTTTGAAGAGCACAGCTGGTGGTAGAGCCTTCTCTTTTAGAGCTCCTCTGTTGTGGAACGGTTTACCAAGGCATGTTAGGGATTCGGACACAGTTTCAATTTTTAAGTGTAGATTAAAAACATATCTTTTCAGCCTAGCTTACTGCCAAACATAGTCTAGGTGGAGAGATGGAGAAGGCCGTGCCTTAGTGTCTTATGGAGTGAGAAACTTTCCATACTGTCACCTCCTCAATGTGTTACCACCACTGTTATGCTGGTTATCCTTGATCAGGTGTGGATTGTTTGGAACTCTCACATGGCTGCGTGTTTTCTCTGTCCCTCTCCTAATAGGTATGCTGCCATAGCTTACACCTGTTGGGGCTAACTGTATATTTCCTATGCTTGTGCTCCCCTGCTCTTACATAGTGCTACTGGCTATAGCACTGCTTTTTCTGACTGCATGTTCTCTTCTCTGCCTCGGCCTCTGACTCGGGGCACCTGCCCCGAGCCCTAGATCCTGCGAGAAGTGTGAGCTGCCCCATCAACCCTCACCCCCACGCCAACCCCAGTTCCTGGATCTGGACCCTCTCCGCGTGGTTTAGCCCCCGCTGACTACCTAACTCAGACTAACCTTGGACTGACCATGACATGGTCTTTTTTGGACATACCCTGTGCCGGCCAGAAGAGGATGGGCTCCCCCCCTTTTTAGTCTGGTTCCTCCCAAGGTTTCTCCCTACCTAGGGAGTTTTTCCTTGCCACTGTTGCCGTTAGGCTTGCTTTTGGGGGGGTCTAGGCCTGGGTTCCCCCTCTGTTAAGCGTTTTGTGACAATTCTGTTGTGAAAAGCGCTATACAAATAAACTTGATTTGATTTGATTTGATTTGATAATGGTAGTGTTGCTGTTGGAGGAGGGTAAACCAGTAACAAAGTAAAGCGCTATGTGGGACCAAGGGCGGTGAGGGATGGGTAGGGGCTGTAATAAACCAGAGGGATGCTGATGGGAATTCTTATTCTGGGCACAGACAGAGCAGGCAGAAATAAACCTTCTAACATCTTGGGCCATGGCAGGCCACCAAAAACGTCTCTGGATAAAAGTCACAGTTCTGTTTATGCCCGGATGACATGACAGGCGAGAGGAGTGACCCCACTGAAGCACCTGGGATCGGACAGAACTAGGCACGAAGAGGCGGTTAGAGGGACAGCGACTGGGACCGGCCTCTCCCTCCAAAGCGGAACGTACCGTTAGGACCAATGTCGTAGTTCTGCTCCGTAGGGCTGAGACGATGGGAATAGAAGGCGCAAGGATGAACCTTCTTATCCTTAGCAGAGCGTTGGGAAAGGATGGCTCCTGCCCCAATGTTGGAGGCGTCGACCTCGACGATAAACTGGGCGGTGGGATCAGGGTGAATGAGAATAGGGTCAGATGTGAAGCATTGTTTGAGTAACCGGAAAGCTACTTCTGCTTGAGGGTTCCAGTGAAACCGGATCTTAATGGAGGTGAGGGCGGTGAGTGGAGCAGCAATGGTACTGTAACTCCTGATGAACCTCCTATAAAAATTAGCGAAACCCAAAAAGCGTTGTAACTCCTTACGGGTCTCTGGCTGGGGCCAGTCCAAGACAGCCTTGATCTTCTGTGGATCCATTTGGATGCTCCCAGCCGAGATGACGTAGCCCAGGAAGGTGGTGGTGTGACAATGAAAGTCACATTTCTCAGGCTTCACATAGAGCCTGTTCTCGAGAAGACGCTGGAGAACTCTGCGGACCTGAGTGACATGTTCATCCATATTCTTGGAAAATAAGGATATCATCCAGGTACACGAACACAAACTGG
>JAINUG010000787.1:0-57182 GCA_029706075.1 Aldrovandia affinis
CATCCGGGTTAAACTGATTTTTAATAATTGTAGAAGATGAGAGTCCGGACGGGTGTGATCCGGGTAATGGTCCAGGAGCCTTCCCACCGCCAGCAGTCCTGCGGAAGTGTCGATGTTGGTGTATCAATGGTGAACAAGTATGAATTTGGGGGTACTGTGAGGGAGTGAATCCGTTCAATAAAATCATAGGTGTCTTTAACATAGCTGGGGTGTTTTGGGGATAAGGGGTTGAGGTAATGGTCTATATATTGTGCAATGTGGTATGATTCACTTCCGCAGTCTGAGACGACGGGCCTACCAGGAGGAATCTCATGAGGGACAGTCCACGACTCCACAGGTTTGTGTATTTTGGGAAGGAGATAGAATCTCCGTTCCCTGGGTGGATCCGGGCCTAGAAGAAAGTTATTTTGTTTATGGTTAATGAATTTAAGATGATATAATTCCTGTAATATTGTGCTGATTTGACTTTGTGTCTAATTGTAATGAATGTGGAATCTGTACATAATGTTGTGTGTTGCTGAGCTGCCGGTTTGCTTGAATATATATTGTTTATCCATGATGACAACCTTTGAGCCCTTGTCTGCTGGTTTGATGATAATGTCTGGGTTATTGCTGAGTGAGTGTATTGCGTGTCGTTCTGCTGGTGTGATATTGTCAAATTGAGGGCGCGTGTCGTCTGTCTCAGTGCTCTCTTATCCCTATTTATCAGTTTGACTATGTGTGGGTTAGTACCTGTTGTGTCTGGTTCCCATTTGGAAGGTGCTGTGAAGGGTTTGTATTGTGTATTGGATTGAAATTGAAAATGATTTAAGATCTTTATTTTCCTGTGGTACTCGTGGATGTCCCTCCTGAGTTCCTCCTGGTCCTGTTTTATTGGGTAGGGTATGAATGAGAGACCTCTCTCTAACAGTTGTATTTCCTGTGGGGTAGGTGTGTAGGTTTTGGAGAGCAGTGTGATATTTTGTAGAATGGGGGGGACCGCCTGTTGGTCATCTTCCCCCCCCACTAGTTTAATTGCTGACACCAAAATGTGAAAATTGTCTTGCCTGTTGTTGGGGTCCAATGTATGTTATCTGTTGTGGTGTGGAATAGGTCTTTGTGTATCTCATACAGGACACTGCAATGGGCTCCAATGTACTGATTGATTAGACGGAGGTTCTGTATCTGATGGGGTGCAAGTCTTGGGGAGTGCATGATGATAGGTACATAAATAGTGGCGTTGGGGAAAGTGAGTGCGGCCGATTTGAGTAATTGTTGTAGTTGTTTGATGGCCGTTTTTTGGGGATCTTGGTCTGTTGTTAATGCCCAGTGATAAAATGACCTTCTGTGTGTGTGGGTTGGGTGTGCATTTCTGTAATATGTGGCCGATGTGGTAAAATGTGGCCCCGGGAAAGCTGTCCACTTGAATGTCTGGGTTTGTGTGGGGAGGGAAATGTTTGAGGTTGGAGTCTCCAATGAATATGATGGGTTTTTGGGGGGCTACCGACCATTCTAATAGTTTCCTGTCAGATCTAGGGTGACAGGTGGGGTGTTGAAGGGGGGCTCGGGGTGTGGGGGGTGTAGGGGGTGGTGGTGGGGGTGATGCTGTCCGTAAGGGTACCGTGTTTGGGGGTGACTTAAAGCTATGCAGCTCGAGAGTGTTAGTTAGTTGGTTAGGGATGTGAATGCTTTAGTTCCACAGGCCTATTGGAGTACCTCCCCCTACTCTAAAATGGAGTGAAACGCTCCCCAGGATAATGTATGTATTTATTTATAAAACCTTATTGTTTTGGCAGTGTTGGGGTTTTCACAGAGCCTGGGGCTCTCAGACGGTCTCCCATCTGAGAATCAGCCAGGCCTGACCCTGCTGCACTTCTAAGATCGGTCGGATAGAATGTAGTGAGTACCATTGGGAGAACTCCCTTGATAGCCCGCCACCATCCGCAACCAATCACCCACCAATCTCCCCCGCCACCCAGAGAGCCCCTTATCCTGAACGAGGAGGGGGTCATCAATGAAGGATATCTAACCTACTCATTTTATGTTTATATATCCAAATATATCTCTAATATTATATCTATATACATATACACCTACATATAGTATTTTGTTTAGAAATTATTTGGATATTTTCTATATACCTATATAGCTATAGCAATAATCATATTGTGTACCATATAAGTTAAATAAATATATATGAAATTCATATCATCAAAAGATGTTCCCTCGTAAAAGTGCATACAAAAAGAAGTGCTCAAAATATCACAAAAGCCATTACAAAACACCACACAATAATACATATAGAAGAAAGAAGCATGCACAAATTATAAGACACTCAAAATCCAAAATCATCATGTTTTATTATTATCATTTTATTATATTTTTTATTTATTATTTTTTTATTTTATTATTATTTTATTATTAGATGCTCCATTGATGGCCCCTCCCTCTCCTGGGTCTCTCCTGTAAGTGCACAGGGGGACTGGCACAGGCGGACGCGGGGCCCCTCTCCACCTCAGACCTATTAGTTTGTTCCTCTTATGTTTTGTCTATTCCAAGAGCATTAAACTCCAGGCCTATGTCTAAAATGGGGTAGTGGATGTAATTGAAAGTATTGTGATTCAAATGATGAAATACTGGGTCCCTGTTGGGATTGAAGGTTGGGAATCAAGACAGGGTTAGGGATACGACAAGGATCCGGGTCATATTGCGGGTGGGTAGGGTTACGTTCAGGGTATGGTGTAGGGTTGGCGTTCAAGGTAGGGTTACGGTTAGGGCTGGGATTGGGGTCACCGTTAGGGTTGGGGTGACTGTAGGGGTGCAGTCATGGTTAGGGTTGGGGTTACGGTTAGGGTTGGGGTCCCTAAGGGGATGGGATAATGTTATCCCAAGTCTCTATTTGTTCACACCAGTGGTTGAAAATCATGTCTGCCGTAGCAGACGTCCAATGTATTTCATCATGAGTAGTGTAAAAGTCGTGATGGTCAATTTCCGATAGTGTATAATAATTATCCATGTGGTCGTTGATGATCTCTATGTTTTTGCATTGATGTTGTGAAAGGTTACGGGAAAAGTTCAGGATTGGGAAGAAGATGTCCGCATTTGGAAATTTGCCAGTGGCCGTCCTATGGAGCTGTTGTAGCTGTTTGACGGCTGTTCCTCTAGGGTCCTGTTCCCTATTGTTAATGCCCAGGGCCAGGATCACTGTTTGTGTTTCATTATTAATTGGTGTTTTTTCTACGATTTTTGCCAAGTGAAGAAATTTTGCTCCGGGATAGCTGTCAATTTGTATTCGATTATTTGTGTATGGGGGATTCGACCTAGATTGGAATCCCCCAAGAACGCCACTGGCTTGCGGACATCCACCTCCCAGTCCCGAACCTTTCTGGCTGTTTTGGGGTGACAAGTGGGGTAGTACAAGATGGGTTGTGCTGTATATTGGAGGTTCTGGGTTGTGTTCAAATGTTCATCTGAGGTGAATGGTGCTGTGTCATTGTGGGCCTCCTCTGAAGTTGCAGAGGAGGCTGACTGTGTGTCAGTGATTATATTTATGTTGGAGGTGATAGGGGAGGGCTCAGGTTGGGGAGACAGGATGGCATTAAAGCCTTTGTTTGGCCCACTCATCAGTCCCCCTTTCCCCGTGCTGACGGGTTTGATTGAGTACTGCCTGATTGAGTGTAGGTGACCTGTGGGTGAAAAAGCAGATGATACATTTAGACCCGGAGTCCATTGTTGGACCTGTGTAGTGTCTATTGTAGGTGTGGGCTAATTTGTTCCCGTGTGTGAATTGAATGACGTTCTGTTGTTGACAGGTGTGGTGTGTGCTGTTGTGTGCTGGATGTGAGGGGTCTGGGGAGAAGGTATTGGTTTAATTGTTGTTGATTGGGTGGAGTGGTCGAGGGGTTCTAAGTGGTTGATAACTGTTTTCGGTGTTGAGGTATGAGAGATTTGTAATGATGTATGATCAGGTGAAATGCTATGTGTATTATTATCCTGTGTATGCGAAGTACTGTTTTGTTTAGAATCTATATTAGTCAGTAGTTGTGTTAATTTGTTAATGGTGCTGGGTCTGAATCTATGTCTGTACCTGTTTTTTGCCCACAATATTGTAGGCAACAGTGTCATGTCTATCAATTGTTTTAATGTGGAATTCAATTACTGTGGTGTAATGTGTCTAATATAGTCATATTGCACCGCATCCATTTTTTTGTGTTCTGTTCTACGTGTTGTCTAGTGATGAGATTGGGAGATGACGGTTTTATAAAATGTATTTACCTGTTTGCTCATGCCTAACGGAAATGTATTTGATGTTAATGCTATTTCCACCGTCTCTAAATGGTGTATAGCCTGAATGAATTTGAAGTAGTTTTTGGTCATTGTTTTTGTTGCTTGGGTATTGGTCTGGTGTTGAGGGGGAAGAGCAGATGTGTGTACGGGGTTAGTGGTCTGTAGATGAGAGGGAAAAACCGGTGTGTGTGTGCGTGGGCCTGTCTTGGATACCGGGATAGGTATGGGAAGGTTCTGCCGATAGTTTCTGTCCCGTGTGGCTAAAACAGTGAATCTATTTTTCAGAAACATTATTTCTACAATCTGGTCGGCCTCGGGAAACCAAAGACCCAGCACAGTGAGGAATACAGGAAAAGACCCAAGCCTGGGACGCTCACCCAATCCGCGCTGCTCTGGATCTCAGGGGGGTTGTTGTAGGCCCTCCGGGCGCGATGTTCAAGGCGTGGTGTGGCTGTTGTCTTTCCTGCTGTGGTCATTTCTGTATTGGAACTCTCTTTCCAAAAGCAGTTATTCGTTCTGTCCAACCACAATCCTACTCCCAGGAGGCTTATTTTCCTTTTTCTCCCCGTCTCTACTAAGCCCCAGGCCCTCACCCAACCAGACTAAGTATTCTCTTTATTGTTAAAACCAACACTTTATCAAATACTTTTTTCAAACAAAATAAATTCACTGTTTCAGTCTAACACTCTTTAGGGAAATAAATAAACAAAAGAAGAAAGAAAAAGTGTCCTAACGTTTTGCGTTACCCGCTTCTTCAGAGGACTAACATGCTCGAGAACTATGGCAGAAGTTCTATTTTGTAAAACAGCTCAACTGCTCTCTCCAGTATCTCCGCCCCTGCCTGTAAGCCTATAGGGCAGATTTAACTGGATCTAATCTTTGATTGGTCCTAGGTATTGATCTGTATCCCATTGGTGCGTTTGTATTTTGTTGTGTTTCTTACGGGCTGGGATCTCTTCCCTTTTCCCTTTTTCTAAAATCTGACCAATGTGTAAATCTGTGGGGAAGGCTCTCCAATGGCACGGGCTAGGTTAGGTTTGGAATAATTGCTTAAGCGGCATGTAAATGCTTTAATTGCACAGGCCTATTGGAGTACCTCCCCCAAATGTAAAAGTGCCAAAATGTAAAATATCAATCAAAGAAAACCACATCAATCCACAAGTGCTATTATATTAAAGAAGTGCCACTATGCAAAATATTTATTTCATGGGAAAGAAAACGCACAAAGACATAAATTTAAACCATTCATGAATAAATAGGTTGGTCATCTTTATTAGTCTTCTATATTTGTTCCCTATTATTTATTAATTATATACACGTATATATAAACGTATAAACATACCCCCACATAGCATTTATATGTATGCCTTATTTGCACTGGCAACAACCAATTCCCGAGCCAGCTGCCATGGCAGACTACTCATATGTTATATTCAGGGGAGGGGTTATGTACCTTCAGTAAATCTAGGTCTGTCAGGGCACCCAGTGGTAAATTCAACGGCGCAGAGGATGTGCTGAGTGGCAAAAAGGGGGGGGGGGGAATTTATATTCCTTCACCCATATGTTTACACCCCAGCTGGGTTACCCTCCCAGAGCCAATTTCATGTCCCTTCTGCAATAGTAATACAAATGTATTTAAAAAAAAAGGGGGGAGAAAAGCAAACCATCACATCTAAGAAGAGAAAAAAAATAAGAAGGTTAGGTTTGGGGTCGGGATTGAGGTCCAAGTGATGAAACTGATGGTCTGGGTTCCACTGTAGGGTGTACTGTGGATACTCCAGCATAGTCTGGTTTTTGATCGTGCGCAAAAACCTCTTCGAGTAACCTCTACTCCTCAGTGCTGTGAATAGTGTCTGCGTGGCTGTATGAAAGTCGTTTTCCTGGGAGCTAAGCCTCAGGAAGCGGATGATTTGTGATTTTACTATACCTCTAAATGTGTGTTTGGGGTGAAAGCTTCTTTTGTGCAGCAGTGCGTGTGTATCAGTGGTTTTGAAAAAAACTTTTGTTAACAGTGTTTTTTGATTAGATGCTGTTGTGGGGGAGAAAAAAACAGTAGTGTCCAAAAACTCTATTTGTGTAGGGTGAATAATGTATTTTAGCTTTATTGTTGGATGGTGGGTGTTGAGAATATGGGTGAAGTGTTCAAAAGCTGCTGTGCCATGTGTCCAAATGCCAAAGATGTCGTCGAGGTACCTATAATATACCAAGGGCAGGTGTGGACACATGGCCAACCCTGTCCTCTCCCACTCCGCCATGTAAATGTTTGCGTAAGCGGGTGCATATTTCTTACCCATAGCCGTACCCTCCACCTGTAAATAATATTGCGAGTTAAACAAAAAGTCATTGGTAGTAAGGCTGATCTCGAGGAGCTGCAGTATCTCCTGGTCCGGTCGGCGATCGTCCGGAAACCTATGGAACACGCCCCTCAGCGCCTCGAGACCAGCCAAGGTGTTGATATTAGTGTATAAGCTGTCTATATCCATGGTGAATAATAGTGCATGGGAGGGAACGGCTATGGGTCTGAGTTTGTGTATGAAATCATATGTGTCTTGGATGTAACTGTCGTGAATTGTGGAGAGAGGGTTGATATAATAATCTATATATTCGGCTATATTGTATGATTCGCTGTTGCAGTCAAACTATTGGCCTACCTGGGGGGATCTCATGAGGGATAGTCCACGTGGTTGGGTCCTTATGGATTTTGGGTAACAAGTAGAAAAGTCTATCATGGGGTGGGTCGGGGCCTAAAAGGTATAATTTTTGTTTGGCGTTAATGTAATGTTTTGTATAGAGTGCAGATGATTCTGCTGATGGTCTGTTGGGTCTGCGTCTTTAAGCTGCGTGTTATTTTTTTGTAGTACTGTGGGTTCTGTTAGCTTCATAAATGTATTGAAATTTGTCCATAATGACTATTTTTGAACCTTTGTCCGCGGGTTTGATGATGATGTCTGTGTTCTGACGTAGTTCTCTGAGTGCTGTTCTTTCCAGTTCATTTAAATTGTCCGGGTTATTATCTATGTACTGTAGTTTATTTAAGGCCAGAATATCTTTGTGAATAAGGTGGTTTATGGGTGCTGTTATCTGTTCCGTTTCTGGTTCCCAAGTGGACGGTAAGGTGAATGGTGTATGTCGCGAATTGTTTTGGTAGTTAAAGTGATCCAATAGTTTTAGTTTTCTGTGGTATTTGTGGACATCCCTCCTGAGATCAATGTTTTGGATAGATTAACTATGTTAGATGTGTGGGTATGGGGCTCAGTGACGAGTTCCCCCTGTACTATAAATTTAGCTGTTCGCACCAGTAATGGAATATTTTGTGAGCTGTAGCTGTCGTCCAGTGTATGTCATCGTAGATTGTATAAAATTCATCCTGGTGGATTTCGTGTAGTGCATAACAGTGAGACTCAATGTAACTGTTGATCTGGATGTTTTGGCATTGATGTTGTTGGAGGTTGGGGGAGTGGTTCAGGACTGGAACGAAGATGTCCGCATTTGGAAATTTGAATGGCGTTTTGTTGCTGCCTGAGGTGTGGTGCGTGGTGTTGTGTACTGGTTGTGAGGGGTCTGGGGAAAAGATATTGGTGTCAGTTGTATTGTTATTGGTTGAGCAGAGTGGTCCAGGGGTTCCAAATGGTTAACCACTGTTTGCGGTTGCGAGGTTTGTGGTGCTGTGTGCTCAGGTGAAATTCTATGTGTACTGTTGTCCTGCGTGTGTGAAGTATTGCTTTGTTTTGGGCCTATGCGATTAGTCAGTCGCTGTTGTAAATTGGTGATTGTGCTTTGTCTAAATCTGTGTCTGTACCTGTTCTTTGCCCACAATACAGCTGTATTGTGGGCAACAGTGTCATGTCTGTCAATTGTTTGCATATGGAAATCAATAACTGTAATGTGTATATAATATATTCATGTTAGTTTGCATCCAATTTTTGGTGTTTTGTTCTACTTGTTGTCTGGTGGTGAGATTAGGTGATGATGGTTTGATGAAATCTGTGAGTTTGTTGACCTGTTTAATCATGCCTATAGGAAGGGTATTGGTGGCTAATGCTGTTTCTATAGTTTCTAAATGGTGTATGGCCTGAACTAACTTGAAATCATTCCTGGTCATAGCTTTGTGTGCCTGGTTGCTGGTCTGATGTTGAGGGGAAGAAACTGGTGCGTGTGTAGGGTTAGTGATCTGTTGTTGGGAGGAAGAAAACGATGTGTGTGCGTGGGCCCGTGTCAGATACGTTCAGCTACATTTTTGTATTTTCCCGTTCAGCTAAAACAGCGAATCTATTTCCACAAAACCTCATTCAGCCTGGTTGGCCTCGGAAACCCAATAACCCAGTACAGCAAGACACAGAGAAGGCCCAAACTTGGGACACTCACCCAATCCGCGCCGCTCTGGATCTCGGGGGGGGTTTGAGGTTGTGGGTCCTCCGGGCGCAATGTATCACGGCGTGGTATTGCTGTCGTTGTTGTTTCTGACGCTATTTCAAGAAACTCAAGTCCCAAGAGAAGCAGTTATTACACAAGCAATATGTCCTACTCCCGGGAGGGTAGATGGTATTGTTGTCCCAAAGGTGTGTTCTCTTTTCCTTCTCAGATGTTGCACACTCAGGTCTTCCCTAGGCCTCAGGCCCTCACCCAACCAGACTACAATATTTGTTTTACAGTTTTTCACAATTGTTAACACACGTTTCTCAAAACAATAACGGCTTTCTCAAAACTGCACACACAAAACTGAAAACCTCACACACAAAATTCTAAACCTGACACTCCCTTTGCAAGATGACTCTTTGCCATCAAATCTCTTAACTGTTCACAAAATGGAACTCATGTTTTCATTTGGTACACACAACTAAGCATTTGCTGCACACTACCAAGCATTTACAGCACACTGAAGTGCAAAATTTAAAACACAATCATAGAAATGGAACACACCATATGAATGACAATGACTCTGGAGAATGAGCCATTTCTCCTTTTGTAAAATGTCTCAGTGTAGGCCTACTTTGTTCATAGTCAAACATAAAACAGCACACAAATATGCAGCAAAAAAGTTTTATTTTGGTACACACAGAGAACAGTACAGTACAGTAAACCGGCCTGCTCAACCCCCCCCCTCCCCCTTCACAAAAATAAATTAGGCATCACGCCTCCGGTTCATGTCTGGCCAGAGGGCCTCATCCACATCACAGGCAACGTTCTCCCTGTCCAAGCAGCGTTGGAAGAAACGCCTCGAGTGGCCCTGACAGGCCTCAACACTCACGTCGCCACAAGCCTCCTCCATGGCCTGGAGCAGTGGGACCCGGCCCTGTGGGTTCCGTTCATATACCTTCCACCTCCAAGCTGAAAAAACTCCTCAATGGGATTCAGGAAAGGAGAATAAGGTGGAAGGTATAGAACGGAAAATGTGGGTGGTCCTGGAACCACTCATGCACTTGAGCAGCCGGTGGAAGCTCACATTGTCCCAGATGACGACGTGATCGATCCGCTGTGGGCCATCTATCTGGCCAGGTGGTACCAGCAGGTCATGCAGGCCATCCAGGAAGGCGAGGAGACGGGCAGTGTTATAGGCCCCTAGGTGGGCATGATGGTGCAGGATCCCATGGTGGTTCATTGCAGCACACATTGTGATGTTCCCACCACGCTGGCCGGGGGACCTCAACAATGGCCCGCTGGCCAATGACATTTCTGCCCCGGCGCCTCCTCTTCGCCAGGTTGAATCCAACCTCATCAATGAAGATATACTCGTATACCTCATTAGCTGTGTCATGCTCCTGGATCCGCTGAAACAGACAGAATGAGAATGCGAGTTACAGTATGGACACAGAGAGGTCAACACTGGGCTACAGTGAGACACTGTAGAAAAGGGACAATATTGGATTACAGGTACAATACATGCATGTGTCAGTGCTGAATGTATGGGACTTACAAGCACAAACTCTCTCCGTAACTCCTTGACGCGGTCTGTGTTCCGGTCGAATGGGACCCTGTACACCTGTTTCATCCGCATGGCATTCCTGCGAAGAATACGGTCCAATGTAGAGAGGCTGATGGTCTGGACGTTCCTGAATGTAGCATGGTCAGCCAGGATCCTAGTTTGTATCTGTCGGAGTGTGATAGCATTGTTCTCACAAACCATATTTACAATTTCAGTCTCCTGTTCGACTGTGAAAGTACATGTTCTTTCTCCACGGTGTGGTTCTCTTTCAGTCCTGCAAAATACAAATACTGTGAGCACACTGTATTCTATTGATATGCAGTATTACAGTAAAAAAAAAAAAAAAAGAGAAATACCTGTTCTCTTTCTTGAAGGTTCTAATGATGGCAGCAACTGTAAAGCGGCTGAGATTTGGTCGGACCCTCTGGCCAGCCTCCCTCATGCTCAAACCATGGTTGAGCACATGGTCTACCACAGTGGCCCGAATCTCATTAGAGATGACCGTTCTCCTTCTTCTTTCTCCTCCTCCTCCTCCTCCTCCTCCTTCTCCTCTTCCTCTCCCTCCTCCTCCTCCTCCTCCTCCTCCTTCTCCTTCTCCTTGTCCTCTTCCTCCTCTTCCTCTCCCTCCTCCTCCTTGTCCTCCTCCTCCTTCTCCTCTTCCTCTTCCTCTCCCTCCTCCTCCTCCCTCCTCCTCCTCCTTCTCCTTGTCCTCTTCCTCCTCTTCCTCTCCCTCCTCCTCCTTCTCCTTCTCCTTGTCTTCCTCTTCTTCCTCTCCCTCCTCCTCCTCCTCCTCCTCCTCCTCTCCTCCTCCTCCTCCTCCTCCTCCTCCTCCTCCACCTCTCACTCTTACCCCTCTCCTTCTCTGGTTGTCTCTCTCTTCAAAGTTCTCCATTGTTCACCAAACAAAACAGAGGCTCAAGGCACTTTTATGCTGCAGTCCTGATTGCAAATTGCTCAACAGACCTGAATGTTTAGAGATTTGACTATTTGTGTGTTGTAGGTTGATGCTTTGAGATTTTACTTGAGAAGTGTGTGCAACAACTGAACATTGTGTGTAGTGTTTTGACAACAAGGTGATGTGTAATTGACATCAGAGTGTAAAGAAGGAAAGTCAGAGTCTAATGCAGATAAGGGAGTGTGAAGTAGTGCCAAATTGGGTCGAGCGATTGGTACATGAAGTAAAGGTTGTGCAAATTGTGCCGAATTTTTGTTTTTTGTGTGTTAACAATTGTGAAAAACTGTATTAACATTACATTTCTTAAAATCAAGACGACACAATTTATCAATAAAAAAAGATTCACTGCTTTAGCTTAATATTATTTCGGGAAACAAAAGAAACAAAAAAAGGAAAGAAAAAACCGTCCTAACGTTTCGCGTCTATGCTTTGTCAGAGGACTAGGAAAACATTTCTCGAGAACTATCGGCAGAAGTTCTGTTTACATATTGTCTCCGCCCCCTGCCTGCAAGCCTATAGGGCAGATTTGACTAGATCTTGTTTTTTATTGGTCCAATGTATTAGTCTGTGCCCTATTGGTCAGTTTGTATTTTTTTCCTTTTTCTTTTTTCCTTTTTCGGGCTGGGATCTCCTCCCTTTCCTTTTCTAAAGTCTAAACAATCATGCATGTAAATCTGAGGGGAAGGCACTCCAGTGGCACGGCCCAGGTTAGGTTAGGAGTTAATTACTTGAGCGACATATAAATGCATATATCAATAAATAAATGTAGAAATAAATAAATGGATATGAAATTCATGTAATAAAACCACATTTTAAGATGTTAAGTGCGTATAAGTGCATGCGTAAGGAAGTGCTCAAATACCATAACCCATAAAAAAATCATAATTAAACATCACACACACAATCATAAATAGAAGAAGAAAGAAGCATGCACAAATTAGAAGAAAACACTCAAAATCAGAAATCATGTTATTATTTTATTAAATGCTTCATTGATTGCTCCTCCCCGCTCCTGGGTCTCTCCTGTAAGTGCTAAAAAGGAAAAGGGGGGACATGGGAGGACCGGCGCAGGCGGGCGTGGGGCTCCTCTCCACCTCAGATCCATTCGCTTTTTCCTCTCTCACTTTTTCTTTCCTTAAGCCCCTACGACGTGACAGTTTGTAATTTGTGATCTCTCTTGTTTCTGCTCTCCTCCGCTTGAGTTTCGTCCCGAGAGCATTCTAGTGGATGTAACTGGAAATGTTGTACCAGGGCATAATTCAAATGATGGGATACTTGGTCCATGTTGGGATTGGGGTTTGGTGGAGGGTTGGGGTTGGGGTTACAATCAGGGGTCAGGGTTATGAAAATGTTAGGGTTTTTTTATTTTTATTTAAAAAAATCATTTATTTATTTAAGTATAGTGTTGTATGGTGTAGAGCAGGGGTACTCAACTTCAGAGGCCAAGAGGGCCACATTTAAACCACAACAGATGCCACAACTTATTAAGATATTTGAACAATTGTATTCACTGTATTTAATACTGCTGTTTAATATGCTGCATAGTCTTGCTAGTCATTTTTAATGCATTCCAAAGCATCATGGAATATGAAAAAAATATTCTCAATTTGAGTAACAAATCAGTTATGTGGGTAAATAAAGTTTGTCTTGCTATTATTTTTTAATGCATCGCAAAGCATCATTGAATATGGAAAAAAAATATTCTCCATTTGAGTAAAGAAAAACCACAGTTAGCCTATGTGGGTAAATAAACTTTGCAAAAAAGTTTTCAAAACCCTGTTTTCATCATCGACTTTTCTTTTCTTTGTTGCCATCATCGATTAAGGTGCAAAATATTTTACCGGCTTGAGTCGACAGATGAGCTCTCGCGATAAATAGGCTATTGTTAACTTTCCCGTTGTCAAGGGTAACAAAAGGTTTCAAGTTCCCTTGAAGCTAATTATAATGATTATACATTCATAACCAGGCATGTTGGGGGCCACAAAATAAAGGTTCACGGGCCGTATGCGGCCTGCGGGCCGCCTGTTGAGTAAGCCTGGTGTAGAGCAAGTAAACAGTGGTGACGACAATTTAGCTAGATGGACAGAGTTCAGTGGTAGTGGAGTCTGAAGAGGTGGGTTTTGAGTCTCTTGCGGAAGATCGCAAGTGATTCTGCGGTCCTGACCGATTGCGGAAGGTCGTTCCACCAGCGAGGGATCAGGACAGAGAAGAGGCGAGACCGCGAGGAGCGGCTGCCAGGTGCCCGGAGGGATGGGGCAGTCAGTTTGCCAGAGGAGGCGGAGCGGAGTGGTCTGGGAGGTGTGTAGGGAGTGATGAGTGACTGGAGGTAAGGGGGAGCAGTACCTCTGGCCACTTGAAAAGCAAGCACCAGTGATTTTAATCTGATGTGTGCTGCGATGGGGAGCCAGTGCAGAGAGAAGAGTAGAGGGGTGACGTGGGTGAACTTCGGCTGGTTGAACACCAGATGAGCGGCAGCGTTCTGGACTACAACACTTTATTCCTCAGGCTATGCCTGGTACAGACTTCCGTCTAGGTTCTTGGTTTCCGGTCAAGTGCAATTCAAAGTAAAGGTCTTGCTTACAGCAGTACTAAATATTACACAGAGATCTGCCAATCTGGCAACCTCACCACCGCTCGTAAAATCGATTAGCCTACAATCGACGCGCAACCAGGCACTCCAAGATTGTAATCCAGCGGATGAAAGAGCAAGACTTCATAAATATGTAAAATAAAGTTCAACAGTGTAGACTAGCAATCCTAGGATTTTTAGTTATTCCATCCTGGGAATTCAGCTACCCCAACTGCCCAGATGATTTTCAGACAAGCACCCGATGCAGTGCTAGCGAGCCCCAATAGGTGCTGTACTCCAGCAGCTGTAGTGTAGACGCGGTCTCAGGTAGGCCCCGAGAGAGTAGGCCACAATCAATCAGCAGGCCACGAGTCAGCCCGAGTTAGGATATCTTTCAAATTTATTTAAAAATAAAAAAAAGTTTTCTTTAAAGCTGCAAACTTGAAGTGAAATGTTTGTTCTTTAGGTAGTACCACTTTCTTCAGGCAGAATAGTAGGCTATACAACATCAAACTAAAACATAAACTCAGACCTTGGGGACTGACACACAAACAGTAGACTGACTGGCTGCCATCTTGGAATGCATCAGGTGTATAGAAGGTGTGCACTTTTCCAATTTTACAACTTAAACTGGTCCAGCCAAAAATCTAAAATCTGTAGTGCTGTTGGTCCCGTCCAGTGAATGTGGTCCCTGGACTCCACCTGTAACCTCAATTTATTAATTTCAGATGGGTACTGTCCATTATTTATGATGTGATTATTGATCATCTGTAAATTGTTTTGTTGTGTTATGGTAAGTAGATCTGAGAAATTGATGATGTGTGTGTATATTGTGGCGTTGGGGAAGGCCCCCTTAGCCGCCCTCCACATCTGTTGTAGTTGTTTTATGGCTGTTTTATATGGTTGTTGGTCCTTATTATTTATACCTACCAATAATATGACTTTCTGGGTGTGTGGGTTGGGTTGTAATTTTTCAAGAATCTCGCCAATGTGGAGAAAATTGGCTCCGGGAAAGCTGTCAATTTGTATGGATGTGTTTGTGAAATAGGGGATTCTGCTGAGATTTGAATCCCCAATAATGACTATGTTTAATAATTTGTAATGTCCAATCTGCTATTTTATGTTGTGTATTTGGGTGGCGAAAAGGTTTTTGAAGAGGCCCCAATTCAGAGTTCTCTCTCTCGTCCTCTGGCGCTGGAAAGTCCTCCATGCACTCCCTAGTGTTAGGGGGGCTCAGCTTGGGAGACGAACATGGAATTTTATTTTCCTTTATGTTCCCATTCATCATTCCACCCCCTCCACTCTTGGTGTTGGGAGTACCGAGAACAGACGTGGTCCCTCCTCCATCTTCCACATGGGGACCGCACCACAGCAAATCTGTAAAGGGATCAGGTGTTGCATGGTTACTCACCTTGACGATCCCAATTTCCTTTTCTGTGTGTGTCTGGTTGGGGTGACAAATCACTGTTGTGTCTGTGATACCATTTGTATTGGTGTGAATCAGTTTCTGCTGTGATGGGGAAGGGTCTGGTGAAATACTGTCCCCCCCGCACACCGCTACATTGCTCCGTTGTGCTCTGCACACGATAGGGGAGATATGTTGTTGCTGTCCCTGACCTTCTATTTGTGCCTGAATTCTAATTTCTCTGTTTATATTGTGAACGGGGGGTTCTACTTTATGAGTGAGGGTATCCTTTGTGTTCTGATGGGGGTTGGCTAACATGGTTTCCACTAATTATTGTTGAGGGGGTCAGCTTATGTTTATATCTCAGTCGTCACACCTGAACGTACAGTGACATTGTGTGTGTATGTCTCCTTATATAAGAAACTTCCTACAGAGTATCCACATCACTTCTTGAGTATACTGTTGCATGGTACTTAGCTATGTATTACAACAGCAGGATAGGCGCAACAAGACGTGAACAGGCACACCAACACAAGGTAGTGTTTGGGTCAGGGATGGCACAGACTTGTTTATTATGCAGTGAATGTGTGAAATGTGAATGGCACCAGTCAACATGTAATAAGTGCATGAGTTGCTTGCTGATCTCCCTGAAAGTTATGAGCTAGAATTGAATAAACACACATTATAGTTTTTCAATAGTTTAAACACCTTTCCTGAAACTATGACTCGATAAACACAAAACTCAATCAGTAAACAATTTTGGCAAATCTCCTCAAACTTGTTGCAAATTAAACACTGCACTCAAAACTATGTGAAATCTTCTCAAGATTATACACACATGCATCAAATTTATATTCTACTGAGGACAACTCACTCACTGGTGTGATAAATGAAATACTACCATGAAAATCTAAACATTTAATTAATGCATTTGCAGTGTTATAAACTTACAATGTATGTGCAGATGTGTCACGTCTCGTGTTCGTGTTTCCCGTAATTAAGCGTTTGTAGTTTTTTTCCATGTTTTCCTAGTTGTCTGGTCCGTGTTTTTACTTTCGCTTACCTGTTCTAGTCTCGTCAGTGTATTATCAGTTTCACCTGTTTCTCGTTATGTCTGATGTAGTTAGCTGGAAATTTCCCATGTTCATTTCCTGATTGTCTCGTTATTGTATTATTGTTTTCACTTATTTCCTCGTGTCTGATTGCAGTCAGCTGCATTCGTGTTTATTCCTGATTGTTTCTTGTTATGTCAAATGTATTTAAGCTGTGTGTTTTCCCATGTTCGTTGCCAGATTGTCTTGTGCTTTGCGTATGCCTACACAACTCTCCAGCGTTTTCAGTTTTCCCGTGTTTTGTTTCATCGTGTTTTTGTTCGTGCTCTTGTTCGTGCTTCCGTGTTCGTCTGTATCTGTCTTGTTCCCGATCCTCCTGTCCGTGCTCCTCATGGTTCCTGCCCTGCTCCTCTGTGTTCCCTGGACTGATTTCCCGGTATCGACCTCCACCTGCCCACTGACTACGCCATGCCTGCCCCTGACACTACTGAAGCCTGGAACGAACTTTGCCTGTCCCCGACCACTCTTTGGATCTCTGTATTGCTCTGATTACTCCTGTGTGATCATTGCCTGTTTACGCAATAAAATACATTATTGCATTTCTGGGTCCGCGCCTGGTTTTCCGGTACCATTCCTGACACAAGACTGTTGTAATAAATTGTAACTATGACTCAAATATAAAAGGAATACACAAATACAGGACCAAATATGACCATACATAAACATGAATATAGGATCTAGGTATGGTCACATTTAAACATGTATGAATATAGGATCTAAGTATGGTCATATATAAACATGTATGAATATACTTTCTTTTTCACATTTAACATTTTAAGCATTTAGCAGACGCTCTTATCCAGAGTGACTTACAAGATGTGCATTAATACAAGGTAAGAACAATCATAGTTAGCGCACAAGATCAGTGCAGTAATACAGCAATAGACATTGCAGGCATCTGCGTATCATACCTGTAACACTGGGAAAGAAAAGGTTAGTGTGTTTAAAAAAAAAAAAAATTTGATAATGGTGTAGAACAAGTAAACAGTGGTGACGACAGATTGACTATATAGACAGTGTTCAGTGGTAGTGGAGTCTGAAGAGGTGGAGTCTGAAGTAGTAGAAGGGCAAAGTCCAAAGGAGGGCAACTAAACTGATACCTGGTATGAAAGGTAAAAGTTATGATGATAGACTTAAGGCACTCAATCTATTTAAACTTAGCAAACGGAGACTTAGGGGGGATTTGATTGAGGTTTTTAAATTCCTAAAAGGGATTAACAAAGTAAAATACCAAAGATTTTTTAAGATAAGTGGGGTCAGCAGAACAAGAGGCCACAGGTGGAAATTAGTTAAAGGCAAATTCTGCACAGATATTAGGACGTTTTTCTTTACACAGAGAGTTGTCAATGCCTGGAACAGCTTGCCAGGTCAGGTAGTAGAGGCAGAAACACTTGGGCTATTCAAGTCCAGGCTAGATGTAGTACTAGATACTCTTTAGATTAGGACATGAGGCCTAGATGGGCGAACGCCCGTTCTCATCATTATGTATTCTTATGTTCTTATGTCTGTTATTTGCAACACTGCCATTCTTCTTACAAAATCAAAAAGATGTGTTTGCTGTTATTTGGTGATGTACAGAGGATGTTATAATGTGTGTATATGGTTTGTGTCTGATCATGGAAAGATTATATATCAGTGTTGGCACATTTATTAAGCTCACCATGTTTGATGTTTAAAATCTTTACCCTATGTGAAAGGGAGTATATCCATTTCCTGAGGATTGGGTAACTGTTTCAATTGGCCATCGCTGATGTCATTAACATGCCAGATGCATTATTGTGGATCTGAAGTGTTATTGACATCAGCGATGGCCGATAGAGTAGTCAGAGTAGTCAAGCGTTCCCTGAGTAGTGGGAGGTACCTGTTGGTTGTTAATTTGTCTCTGTTGTAATCAGGTAGGATTTAAGCGTGCTATCACCAAAATCCCAGCAGTGTGCATTTTACTGTGCATTTAACCCACCTTTTCAGACTCCACTACCACTGAATTCTGCACATCTACCCAATTGTCATCACCACTCCCTACTTGCTCAATACTTCTTGTATATGTATCCCTGCTTACTCCTCATTAAAAAAAAAATATATAATATTACTAACCTTTTCCTTCCCAGTGTTACAGGTTACAGTGCCTACAAAGATGTCTATCGCTGTATTACTGCACTGATCTCTTGCACAAACTATGATTGTTCCTACCATGTATTAATGCACATCTTGTAAGTCACTCTGGATAAGATGCTTAAAATATAATATGTAAATTTATACATTAAACATTCGTATATGTGATATGGGCGGCACGGTGGTGCAGTGGACAGCACTGTCGCCTCACAGCAAGAAGGTCTCGGGTTCGAATCCAGGCCGGGGGCCTTTCTGTGTGGAGTTTGCATGTTCTCCCGTGTCCGCGTGGGTTTCCTCTGGGTACTCCGGTTTCTTCCCACAGTCCAAAGACATGCACGTTAGGCTAATTGGAGAGTCTAAATTGCCCGTAGGTATGAGTGTGTGAGTGAATGGTGATGGATTGGCGACCTGTCCAGGGTGTATTCCTGCCTCTCGCCCCAATGCATGCTGGGATAGGCTCCAGCCCCCCCGCGACCCTAACTAGGAATAAGCGGCTGAAGATGAGATGAGAGATATGTGATATGTGTATTCATTCGTATGCATAATAGTGCGTACACACTACAAGTACACCTTTTCATCTTGCTGATCATCAGTTAATCAATCACTGTTCCTTTTCAGTGTGAGAGGAAGTGTATTCCACACAAGGTCATGATGTTGGCATCTGTAGGCACTGTGCTGTCCCCACCCCAGTCTGACTCCAGCTGGAGTGCCTGAACGGGGTGCGCTACCAGGGCCCCGCCCATCTGCACTGGGCCCGCCTCTTCATGCAGACACAGCCCTGCCACTGCCCCCGGCCTGCCTGCATCTGCACAGTCCTGGCCTCCATTACGGCTCTGGGCCTGCTCATTGCACTGCTGCTGGTGCTGTTTAAGGTAAGGGGTTTTGTCCATTACGGCTCTGGGCCTGCTCATCGCACTGCTGCTGGTGCTGCTTAAGGTAAGGGGTGACCTCCATTATGGCTCTGGGCCTGCTCATCGCACTGCTGCTGGTGCTGCTTAAGGTAAGGGGTGACCTCCATTATGGCTCTGGGCCTGCTCATCGCACTGCTGCTGGTGCTGTTTAAGGTAAGGGGTGACCTCCATTACGGCTCTGGGCCTGCTCATTGCACTGCTGCTGGTGCTGTTTAAGGTAAAGGGTGGAAACTGGTATAAACACATTAACACACTCAAACACTCACACACCTACATGTTAGTTAGATCTTATTTGGTTTATTTAATTATCCCTGTGTGTCTCTCTCTCCATTTAGGACACTGCTTCCTCCTGATCTCCTTGTTCATATGGCACCATATCAGCACAGTGGATCTAGCTTGCTTCTGGGGTCAGAGGTCTCCAGCCCAACATCGTGAAAAATCCCCATTGTAGTACAGTATTTATGATCTTTAATAGATAATACATCTACAAGGCCAGTGGTTTGAGCATCTATGGCAGGGGTCACTAACAGGCGGACCGCGGTCCGGGTCCGGACCCAGAAGCCGTCCTATCCGGACCGCGTCCAAAAACCGATAAATTATTGAGAATTACTACATTTTGACGGAGCATTTCAATTTTAACCGGCGCAGCTTTTCTAGCATTTACGGCACTGGTTTATCATTGCACCAGGCGCAAAATTCGAGGGGCGCAAAATTTAAGAAAATCTTTTTTTCGGACCGGTTCTGAGGGGTCAATGCACCCCGTGCAGCTTTTTCGCAGTACCCTCCCCCCCCCGTCGACAGAAAATGGGGCGCCGTTTGCCTCGCACCACCGGACCTTGGCTTGAGGCCATTTTGTCTAACTGGACCTCTTTGAATTTTACTTGAAGACCCCTGATCTATGGCATAGTCTGTAGCCATTTTCTCCCAATTTAGCAGCCAATCACACCCTCTATCCTTTCATGTAAATCCCCCCCAGTAATGTGAGTTCGCTGCTGTAGTCCTGCGACCGGTAGTGACGAAGGCGAAGCATCATCTCCTCCGAGACGGCGCTTGCCAGGCCGTCGACCGTAACCCGGTACTGCAGGGCCACTCTTATGCACAGCGAACGTCCTGTCAGCTTCCCTCCCCCCTCCCTGGGGCGGACAGCCAATTGCCGCCCCCTAGTGGCACTCCCGGCCAGAGCCGACTCCGGCGCGACGGGGAACCGAACCCTAGTCACCATGGCCAGCGTCGGACATTGTAACCACTGGACCAGTTTGGTTTGCGGGATTGTATTTAAGGTTTTAAATACATTTCTAAAGTGTTCAATTTGGTTCTTAGCGTAGGCTGTTTTCCTGACATCTGGAATCAAGGTCTCATAACCCCTATGTGGAGGGCGTCGGTCTCGGCCACGTGGGAGTAGCATGGTTGTCTGTGTTGTTGCATTTGGTAGAGGCCTTTGGAGCAGTGAGACTTTCCGGGGGCAGGTTTGGTACTCTCACAGGGTGTGAGATTAAACCGTGGCCCGGAAGGTTGCTCCAAAGGCCGTAATTGCTGAAAACTGAAAAATAATGTAAGATAACATTATTTTGTAATAACACAAGATAGTTTCATGAAATGTGTAAACAATTGAGGAAAACTGTAAAATAGAGCAGTTTACCAGATAAAATTAAATATGAATAAAAGCAAGGTGGCAAATATATCAGCTACAAGACAGACATGTGTTATTTTAACAAAACAATCCAAGTTTCAAGCTTGTTGTCAGGTTTTATTGTTTAATGCTGATTTCAGGAGTACATGCATTTCTCAAACAAAGATGTTTTTAACACAACAGTTAAAATGGCAAACCATTTTCATGTCCAAGGCACTCATGGGTTGGAATACATAGATTGGTCATTTTTTACTATTTGTACATATGATTAATAGACAATGAAATTGTAAATGTGAAATCACTCCTGTGGAAAACCATTTTTTTACACCACGGAATTTAAGAAAATGTACCACAGACTTCCATGGGGTCTATTAGCTGTTCTCAGGATGGTGGGATATGTATTTATGAGCATCAGTAAGCCCATTAAGAATTGGTATCATATTTCCATAATATAATAATTAATGGTATTGCCCCATGCTCTTGATCTCTCTTGATCTACAGAGTAAAAATGGCCAACCCGCTGCAGGGCTCTACGGTGTGGTGCTTTTATCAGTCTCAGAAATCCCTCTTACAAGTGCTACTGCTGCTCCCCCACTACTGCTGCTGCCCCCACTGCTGCTGCTCCCCCCACCACTGCTGCTCCCCCAGTACTAAACCAATTAGACCTCCGAGTACAAATCCTACTGCGGCACCTGTAGCAGCACCTGTAGGTACTCCTGCAGCTGCAGCTGAATGTGACGCTGTCTTTACACCATTAAAGTCATTTATCTCATCATTGGTGTAGCAGCATCCTCCATTCTCCTCCACCATCTTATCAATCTTCTGCAGCAGCTCAGGGACCTGAGAGTGATTCTCCATGTCCTTATTGTTAAAGACATGGTAACGATTACTACACTTATTTAGGAGCTTCTGCAGGTTTGTGTCATGACTGATAAACTCTTTAATGGTTATGTTTTCCAGTTTGTCTCCATAAGAGAAGAGGACTACAGTGTACTGATCCACTCTCTTAGAGAAGAGCTCCTGCAGTTCCTCCATCACTCTCTTCTCCTGCTCAGTGAATCGTCCCAGCTGTACGACCAGGAGGAAAGCGTGGGGTCCAGGGTCACACAGAGACACACATCTCTCCATCTCCTCTCTCAGTCTCTCTCCTGAGAGCTCAGTGTTGAACAGGCCTGGAGTGTCCACCACAGTGACTCTTCTCCCACACACTTCTCCTTCTCTTCTCTCACTGGTCAGGGTGAGAGAAGAGCAGCTCACCCCTGATTTAAACGCCTTTCTGCCCAAGATGATGTTTCCTGCTGCACTCTTCCCAACTCCACTCAGCCCCACTAACAACAGTCTCAGGTGAGGGATGACAGGGGCTTCTGAAACATAGGAGAGGTAACGGTTACGACCAATGAACATGAATCAGTCTTGAATACTTTGTTAATCAGCTCCTGAAAGACAGGGAAATGTCCGCCCCACTAACACCACATTCAGGTTGATTTCTACAGAAAGACAGGAGAGTTTAGCATCATCAGTGATCCATAACTTCAAGCCAGTCTCAAAGCCTTAGTCTATCGTTATCGTTTAATAAATGTTTTCTTCTTTTTCTTGCTGCATGATTTCACTTTCTGCTAATGTAGCAAAATGAATATAATTATAATATGAATGTCAGTCATCCTTTTGCCTCATGCACATTTTAAAGTGATTACGTAATAAGTTTTAGAAATGTACTAGGGCAGTAGGCTTGGGATCTGAAGGATCTTGAAAGGATGGAGGAGTGATCCCCCCCAATATGTTCATCAATGTTATAAAACACTATAGAAGAGGACTCAGCAGGGTTAACCTTGCGAGGGGAGGGTGCACAAAGTACTGAAAGCAGGGGTGTGAATAATTGTGACAACAAAAAACTTGTTAAACAAAATCTTTTTCTCTGAACATTTGTTATAAAATACTATAATTTCCCCATTTTGATACAGTCTAGCTCATGACTGGTATTGTTTATTTTATACAGCCTTTTTTGCTCATCTTCATCAAGGGTATGAATAATTTAGGTGTTTACTGTCTCATATCAAACATCAAGAGGTCCAAATATATTGGTATTGATTTTTGATATGAGACATTGGGCCTGGGCAGCGCCCAAGCGCTGGGGTGCCAGTTTCATCTGTCACAAATGAAAACAGTTTGGCAATTTCTGGTGCAAGTTTGGTATGGGCTCAAAGGGGTGTGACAAATGAGTTTGCAAGTTTGGTGTCAAATAATGAGTTTGCGTCTTAGCGCAAACGCTGGCGCTCTGTGCAATCTGGTGGCTTTATTGATGTGCACATATGAACATAAGGTTATCTGAAATCACATGAGAATGTTTTGTGAATATTGTGAATTTCCCCCCATGTTGAGGCAAATCATCCAATCCATGAGTAATCAATTAAGCTAAAAACTATTTCACCACAGCTTGTGGTTATTCAATGCATGGACATGAAAGACTGAAGCCAGCAGGCCATCCATCGCTACCGTTCAGTAAGATACACCTGTTAAATAAATATATGTTTGTATGCACATTGTTTTTCTGATGTGAACGGGTTTTATTCTTTCCATTTAACATTTACATTAAGTTAGAAGAAAATAAATGTTTTTTAAGTTGTAAAGCCTACAAATAAGGAAAAAAAGATGGTAAAATAAAACAATTTTAACTTCTCTTTTAACAATGTAGGTCTCAAAATATTAACTCAAATCATTAAAATAACAAATGATTGTGCCCTGATCAGACCGTTCCTCACCCAAGAGGCCACTCAACTCCTGGTCCAGGCCCTGGTGATCTCACGTCTGGACTACTGCAATTCCTTGCTGGCAGGCCTTCCGGCCTGTGCCATCAAGCCACTGCAACTAGTCCAGAACGCTGCTGCTCGCCTGGTGTTCAACCAGCCGAAGTTCACCCACGTCACCCCCTCTACTCTCCTCTCTGCATTGGCTCCCCATCGCAGCACGCATCAGATTCAAGTCACTGGTGCTTGCTTTTCAAGCGGCCAGAGGTACTGCTCCCCATACCTCCAGTCACTCATCACGCCCTACACCCCGTCCAGACCCCTCCGCTCCGCCTCCGCTGGCAGACTGACTGCCCCATCCCTCCGGGCGCCTGGCAGCCGCTGGTCTTTCTGGCTGTTCTTTACTGTTTTTAGGAGACAATATTTAGTCAACTTAGGTGACCATGTATCAAAAAAATGAGGTATTACCCATGGAACTGCACAAGGGAGTGTTAGTGGGCCACTTTTGTTTCCTTTGTATATGCTCTCACTGGCCAATATCACCTGTCATCATAATGTACATTCTCACTGTTATACAGATGAAACACACTTGTGCATGCATGTTGAGCGAAATGACCCCAATGCTCTCAGTACATTGATTGTTTTTATTGTTTCCATAACACATTAAGGATGCACTTACTGTAAAAGTATAGAGCCCCACACTAGCTATATGAAGCACAAAACAATATGATGCAGGGTTTACACGTGAAATCATATCAAATACATTTAATAAATACATGTTTATTGGGTGCAGAAATTATGCATGTCAATAAGCAACAGTATTAATCTTTTGGTTATTATGAGTTAGGAAGTGAGCTAGCTTCCATGATGATCCATCAAGTTTGTTGAACATGTTTTATTGGTTGAAATAGAATCACATGGGCACATGATTATTTGTTTTAAAAAATTACAAAAGAATTCCCGGTAGAAGTCTATTAGAAGAGATTATGTTTTTGGTTGAAGTAAATGTTGACCATTGGGGACATTGAATCATTTGGGGCATGGAGCATTTTTGATGATGTAATCGACAGGAAAATAAAGAAAACAAGTTTGGGGTTTTATTATGTGGCTGTGTGAAGTTGTTTTTGAATTCTTTGTGTTTACATGAGGTCAGAGGGTACAGAAGTTAATGTTTGTAAGGACAGAGTCTGTAGCCATTGTATTTATTTATGTGGGAAATAACTACCTGGAAAGTGCCAAACTTTCTATTTATTTCTATTAAAACCTCCAAACTCTCTGTTGCTGTATAGGTATGGGGTATTAAAACCTCCAAACTTTCTGGGCTGTATGGGTATGGGGTATTAAAACCTCCAAACTCTCTGTTGCTGTATAGGTATGGGGTAATTAAAACCTCCAAACTCTCTGTTGCTGTATAGGTATGGGGTATGCACCAACCTGTAGCTTAGCAGATGGCATACCTGCCATCCCAATAACTATTCAAACCCACACATACACACGAATGCACATGCACACGCAAACGCATATCATTTCTGAACATCACGGAAATCAGTTTTGTTAAATAAATTGACAACATGTGTATTCAATTTAGAAATGATCATTTTATTTCAGTGTATAAAGAATGTTTAAAAAATATTTCACAGAATATTAATGAATATACGTGTGGTACAAATTCATAGGTTTCCTCTAATAATTAGACTGCAATGGGCCTCTTTTATCAAGCCACATACGAACCAAATTTATCGTAATTCCTTCATACCAACATTTACACATGAAAATTGGGATTTATCAAAGTTTTCGGGAGTCCAACTTGTTCGGACGTGCAAAGAAAATGTACGAAACCCTGAGACCACGCGCAGAGTGTGTGTAAACTCCGCAGTTCGTTTTTTAGCTCGAATATTTCACTTTTATTGATGAAATTGGTCATTAAGTAGGCTTCTTTGTCTACGTATTTTGTCCTGAAATACTGAAATATCATAAAGATTAATTATAAAGAAACTAACATAAATTGTTTGCGAATACTATTTTAATTAAGTAAAACAAAAAAATTGAAATGAGTAGCATTACAAAGAGTTATTATGATTTCATAATTGCAGTTTTGTTTTATAAATAATTAATTGATGAGAAATACTATTTAAAGGGTCGAAATGCTGTAAAGCCCAAGCTTGCAATGGCAGATAGCGCATTTTCAGGGACCGGTCTGACTTTTTCCGAGGATGACGAGTGGCTCTTTGGCTTTTTGGCCACGGGCACTTTCTAAAGGGAGATTGTCTGGAATATCCCAACCCTCCATGAGCCACATACTGCCCGGTGTGCTTCATTCTATTGCTTTATGTTAATTAAGGGACCGTGAACGCGCTTCCAATTTACGACTGTTTGGGATTGATCAACATACGCACGAGATACGATTGAAACTAAGTGCCTCCGGACGTTTGATAAATGCAGCGGAAGTTGTTAATTTGTATAATTTTACGGGGAAGCGTACGTGCATATTTACTAAATTATTGATAAATGAGGCCCATTGTGTGTAACCTCTGTAACCAGTGTGTAACTGGGTTTTCACTGTATGGTGCACTTATCTGACTTAGTTATAATGTGGTCACTGCTGCCACTCATTCCAGTCCTGCTCCCACAGCTGCTCCCACAGCTGTTAGACCAGCTGGACCCAGTACTGATCCTGCTAATGCTCCAACTTTTGCTCCTGTTAGCATTGCCCCTGCTCCTACTGCTGCTCCTGCCACTGTGCTGCCGCTCACAATTAATGCTTGCTTTATAAATGCATTATTTTTCTCTGCCTCTTCTCTAGATTTTCCTTGTTCAATCTCCGCTTGAATGGCTGCCTCCGCTCTCTTGTACATCTTGTTGGTGTAGCAGCCTCCTCCGTTCACTGCCACCATCTTATCAATCTTCTGCAGCAGCTCAGTGACCTGAGAGTGATTATTTTTGTCCTTATTGTCAAAGACATGACATCCACCACGGCACTGATTAACGAGAGCAGCGAGTTTACTGTCGCCGCTGATGAATTCTTCGATAGGTATTCCCTCCAGATCGTCTCCGTGAGTGAACAGCACCATTGTGTGATTGGCTGATTCAGGACCGAAGGTCGTCTGAATGATCTTCACTGTGTCCTGCTCCTCCTTTGTGAATCTGCCCAGCTGGAGAATCACCAGGAACACATGGGGTCCCGGAGAGGAGAAAGAGATGCACTTCACAATCTCCTTTATGATTTCATCATTACTGAGCTTTGTGTCAAACAGGCCTGGAGTGTCGATCACAGCCACATCTGTCCCATCCATGTTCTTTCTTTCCTTTATCACAGGTCTGGCTCACTGATCCAGAGGATATATGAGATTTAAATGCCTTTGGCCCCAGGATGGTGTTTCCTGCTGCACTCTTTCCCACTCCAGTCTTTCCCACCAGGACAATCCTCAGATCCTTTCCTTGTCCTGTTGGATAACAAGTGCACTTCTGTTACATCCTCCGCACTGCTGATATAAGGCACAAAGATCTTAACTGTTAGAAAATTAAATGTACTTCTAGAGTTTCCGCATGGTGAGCAGGCTGACTGGGTTACCCGTCCTTTTCACTTTAAAACACTTCAAAAGCTATTACCGTGTTTACTGTGAAACTGATCACGCGCTTTAAACTGTAAATTAGACTTAGACTAAATTAAAGACTAAATAAGTCTATTTAACACCCTCATGCCAATAAAAGCTGTATTCACTTCCTTAAACATCTTGTGTTTTGTGAAACAGCACTCTACCTTTTTGGAAAATTGGGCACACTACCTACACTGCATAAGTTGTTTGTACTTTTTTTAAGATCTAAAATAACGATATTTACTTTCATTTTGTCCAATTCAAAATATTGTAGTGATCTAGTTAGAGCTTAAATAAATCAGAGTAAAACAGGCACCAGACCGGCCTGAGTTCTCGAATCAAACGGCTTCTTGTTACACAGGCTACCGTAAGGCCGTAGTGTTTGTCTGTACTTTAGTTCAGTACTTGTTTAGCCAGTATTTAGCATTTATAATAATATGCATCATTATGCCAGCGTAGCTTTGCACAGTTAGATAGCCTGCCATATCCGTGTGGTTGGCAGAGAGCAGGCTGATTGACAGGCTGGACACTGCGGAACCTGATATGCCACAAGACAGTAACATGACGACAGGGACACATGAACATCAAACTGTTAACACTCCATGGGGGTCGCTACAATATGAATGTAAATTTGCTGGCAAACTCATTAATCTCACTTTTGTTTTCACAGATTTGTTTCACCAATCTTCATGTCTTTAAATGTTGGACATGCACGGGCACAGCTAGTAGGGTCACACCCCTACACAATGGAAGCACTTGACACACCCCTCTACCTATGCTGCGGATGCTGCTTTTTGTTACAACCAATTACTTTGGCAAATGCTTATTTTCTAAACAGTACACCACTACTGGTGTACTCTTGTATCAGACCACAGTCAAACATTTTCACCAAGGATACATGTGGAGTCTGCAGCTGTAGCACCCAACTTTATCAACAGTGTCACATCATTTTTAAATTATTTTTATTTCAATAATTAAGAGCAGAAGTTGGCATGAAATTACATTTACATTTACATTTACATTTTAGGCATTTAGCAGACGCTCTTATCCAGAGAGACTTACATTGTTTTACATCTCTTTACATACAATCCATTTATACAGCTGGATATTTTACTGAAGCAATTCAGGTTAAGTACCTTTAGCTCAAGGGTACAACAGCAGTGCCCCACCTGGGAATTGAACCAGCAACCTCTGAGTTAGAAGCCCAGTTCCCTAACCATTACGTCACCACTCCCGAAATGAGAAAATTCCAAACATTTTAGGAACCCTCTTGCCTGTGCGGGTTGGGGGCGGAGGTGGCTCAGTGGTTAGCGACACAGGCTGAAAGGCGAAGGGTTGCTGGTTTGAATCCCAGGACGACTAATGAAAAAACAATGAACTGGAAACTGGAGGGAGGCTAGTTCACTTCCTGGGGCACTGCTAAAGTGCCCTTGAGCAAGGCACTGAACCCCTAAAACAGGGGCGCCGTACTATGGCTGACCCTGCGCTCGGACCTCTCTGATGGTGTGTGTGCATCTAGGAGAGGTATGCAGAAAGATACATTCCAATTACCCTGTGTAAGAACTGTGTGTAACATGGTCAATAAAGATCCTTATCCCTTATTGCAATTGTATACAACTCATCGCTCATTGTCATTTACTGCGTGAAATTACTCATTAGCTTATGCCATTGTTAGAGGCTTGTAATTACCTGGTTGCATCAAATCTGACGTCAAGAACCTTGGTTTTATTATTGATCAGGATTTTACATTTGACACTCGTATTAAAAACACTTCCAGAGTGGCTTTCTTTCACCTAAGAAACATAGCTGAAATTTGGCATATTCTGTCATAAGAGGATGCAAAAACCTTGATGCATGCTTTTGTTGCATCAAGGCTAGACTATTGTAATGCCTTATTATCCGGCTCCTCTAGTAGCTCTCAAAAGAGTCTTCAACTAGTACAGAATACAGCGGCACGTATTTTGACTAGATCCAAGAAGTATGAGCACATTACTCCAGTGTTAGCATCACTACATTGGCTTCCTCAGTAACACAATAACAATAATAATAATAAATAGATGTATAATAATAAGTAAGTTAAGCGTTTTGTGACAATGCATTCGTGAAAAGCGCTATACAAATAAATTTGATCTTATTTGACTAGATTTTTTCTGCAGAATGGAAATAATATTGTCGCCAAATTTCTCATTAACTTAATGAATAACATATATTATAATGTGATAATCGTGTTATGCACATGTGTATTGTGTTTTGTATTCATTTGAAAATACACCCTCATAAAGGCATGTTTGCCAAAACGCATCGGTGTGAGCCAAGGTAAATAAAGACTTTAGTATATATATATATATATATAATGATAAAATAATTACCATGGGCCTATGACTATGACTGCGGAGAACACTCTTGTATGTCTGTAATACGTTAAAGCAACACTAATTCATTTAATCTACTTCTTGTTGTTTTGTCAAGACCTCAACACTCTTTTTTATACTTTGAGATTACATTTCTCACAGATAAGCGTTCTGCTGTTTCACTTTTAACAGAGACAAAATGCATTTGTTTGAATTCCGGCCTGAATCTACCGTAACACTGAAGTCAACAATTTCCCCTTAGAAGTCTGGACTCTGAGGTCATGCCCAAATTGGTTGCTGATGACCGGGGCACAACATCTGGGCCCGTATTCACGAAGAATTTTAAGGGTAAAAGTTGGTCCTAACTGCAAAATTTAGGAGCAAGTCCCAAAAATTATGGGCGTGTCACTCATAAATGTAGGAGTCCTAAATTTTTGGGATAAGAGTATTTCACAAAGGGTTTGAGAGTTAAAAACAGCTCCTAAGTCCAGGAGAAGTTAGAAGCAGGCAAGAGGACTTCTAAGTTGCTAAAGACCTACTCACGGCGATCCGAAAATCTGCTGCTGGCGGCAATCGTTGTTGCAATCGCGTCAACACTGGAGATATTGAATGATACAGAGCTCATAAAAAGGTACCGCCTCAATCGCGAGGGTATTATATATATAATATTATATATATTATATATAGATACCCGGTGATTGTTTATGAGATGCAGACATGTAACCAATTGACTAGTCGGTATTCTTGGTTTCATGTTAAATCAGTGACACGTAGCGTACATTTGTATTTTAGAATCTTTATTAGAATATAATAGGGGTGCATCGGATCATTTTTCGGATCAGCAAAAAAAATAACGTGACCAAAGGCGCGTTTCGAATGAATGATAATTTCAGTTTTTCAATGTAAGTTATTTCACTAAATCTTTATTGAAAATTTTTAGATTCAGTACGCCTTAGGCGATGTAACTAGGGTGGTCGTATGCCTGAATTAATTTAATAAAAAAAAAAAGATCGCTAATGTTTCAATTCTATTTAATTCGGTCGCGTTTCTAAAACATGCCTCCCAGAAAGGCATTTAGTATGAAAAACAAAGCAAACCAAAACATACATGGTTGTCTATCTCTTCACTGTAACTCTGCATCGAGATTTAGGGAATTGTTACTGTAAAAACAGCGGCAGAAAAACTACCGTATTGACCCGAATATAAGACGATGCGACTTTTTCAGACTTTTTCTAGGAAAAAAGCCCGTCTTATATTCGGTCAATACGGTATTTCTCTATGACGACCCATCCCCTATATCATCCAATCACTGTGGGCATTCTGAGTAAGCTCGTTCATGAGAAACAAGCAACAACCCCGCCCTCACTCTTAGCTAGGAATTCCTTAGTAAGAGTTGGTCTTTGGAGCTTTGTGAATAGGTTTTAAGGTGGGACTCTAACTAAAAGGTTTTAGTGCGATTTAGAAGTACTCTAGTGGTAAGATAAAATTCTTTGTGAATACGGGCCCTGATGTCTATCATTTTGATTTGATTTTAAATTGCCTTCATTTTGAAAGATTATTTGTTGCCCATATTGCTATATGATGAACACATTGTGCTATGCTTAAAATAAACCTGACGTTCAACTAACTGCTTTACAACGAATGTATCAGTTGATTAACTGCCCCGATTAATATGTTAATCATTACAGCCGTAGTTTAAATGATTAAATATAGAGTCTTGCCCAGGATTCAAATTATACTGCAGCATTAAAAGGAGACTTAGGGGAGATTTGATTGAGGCTTTTAAATTTATTAAAGGAATTAACAAAGTGAATTTCAGGAAATTATTCAAGTTGGGTTCGGTTAGCAGAACGTGGGGGCATAAATGGAAACTGACAAAGGGTCAATTTCACACGGACACTAGGAAATATTTTTTCACACAGAGAGTGATCAATGCGTGGAATAGCTTGCCTGGACATGTAGTGGAGGCTGAGACACTAGGGGTATTCAAGGCCAGGCTCGATCCAGTGTTAGACACTCTAGCCTTTGGGTAAACTAAGCATTGTGAGCAGATTAGTGGTAGGAATGGACGAGCAGTGTTGGGCTGAATGGCCTGTTCTCGTCTTCCCCTTATGTTATGTTATGTTATTCAAATGAGTCAGTTTTTTTCCATGATATACATTTAAAAATGTCTAAATCTTAGCGGAGAAATTTCAAGCGTCATGTAACCGAGCACCCCCACCCCACTAGTTCAAACCCTGGTTTCTTGCCCTGGATCTTGATCTTTTAATTATTTTATGGGTATAGTTTTCAATTTTTTACTTATTTTATAATTTGGTGATTCTTTGATTTATTTTATTAATTGGAATAAACATAGTTTTGTTTCCTCATTCTACACTTTAAGTATGCAATATATATTATCTACGGTAATATACAGACTAATCATTGAAACGAAGGTTTAAGCCAGACAGAATGTCAGGCTGAGCAGAAGTGTTTGCTATGAAGTTTGGCAATAATTTAAACATTTCCATAATTTCAATCAATCAATCAAATCCTGTATTTGTGCAGGGAAGCCCCACTGAGACCGAAGCCTCATTTGCAGTGGGGCCCTGCTACAAGGCACAAGTAAAAACATAATATTAAATATAAGAATAATAGCAAGAGACAATACAACGCATAAGACAGATAGAGACCAATCAAAAACACTTTAAATTTAAATAAAACACGTACAAAAACATGTAAAACATTTGCACCATCTTTGCAATTATTGTTGTATAACCCCATTATGTGAACAAATCTTAAATTCCCTTCTCAAGGGTTTACCTTTGTTAAAATAAACATTTGACTAATAATGAAAACGTTTTTTTCTTGATGATAAAATACACAAACTCACCGAAGTCAGTATTTTTGTTGCTCATGTTTGCTTGATGGCAGGTAGACCAGGACAGGAGAGTACGCTGTGCAGGTGTGGAATTAAGAGCAGCAGTAGTAGTGGACCTGCATTTATACACACATACAACTTCCTGAACACGCCCACTGACAGTGTATTTCAAGGCCTGCGGAAACAAGACCATAATAACTCGTAACAATGCGCAACGGAGTGTCAGTTTATTTGTTATCACGTGGTTTACAGTAAAAGCAGTTCTAAACTTCTAAAAAAAAATAGTATATTTGGTTAAAATCAAACAGGTTAGGTCTCACATTCAACCCCCCTCCTCCCCACTCAGCCTCCCAGTAACAGCACCCAGACAGACCCTCTCTGCACAGCACTTGGGCCCTGCTGAATCTCTGGGTGATCAGGATATGACTGGTCCTGTCCCACCCATGTCATCTCTCTGTTCCCCTCAGACAGACTGAGGTCTCTAAACGCTGTGTTGGGGTCTAGTGTGAGCTGACAGGAATGTGATGGAGGAGAAGAAGGAGAGAAGAGAGCTCAGTGATCATTAGCATCACATTACATCTCTTATATATTTTACACACGTTTCAATTAAACATTTTCTTTCATTCACACATTTACGTTTTATTTTTGTTGTACTTTTTCTTTTCTTTCCCTTTGTATTGAATTTTCTATTAATATTATCATTGTTTTTCTAACATGTCATTCTTAGTAACTTTCTTCACACAGTGTGTATTTTCATCTTTTTCTCATGTTGCCTTATTGTTTTAATTTAGTTTTAATTACAGACTCACATTGTAAGAAGTCCTCTCTGGTCCTGGGCTCTAGAATATGGACGTTTTCCACTGTAGAGAGATCACAAGAAAGATGAGCTCCTAAAGATTAACTTTTTATCATATTTCCTGGAGAAATGGGAAGATATTTTAACCAATAAAATGCATGTAAATGCAAACTGAGCTCATCTAGGGTTAATAACAATATGAAATGAAAGTGTGAGGAATATATCGTGCTGAGCGCTGGAGGCTCAGTAGTTTACTTTTAAACAGCAGTGACAGTTGGAACTGAAAGTTTGAAACTGCAATTTCCTTGGTTGCCATGGCGAGCAGACAGAGAGCAGGAAGCAGGGGAGAGAGAGAGAGAGAGAGAGAGGGATAGAGAGAGAGAGAAAGAGGGATAGAGAGAGAGGGATAGAGACAGCAAAAGAGAGACAGCGAAGAGAGAGAGAGAGAGGGATAGAGACAGTGAAAGAGAGAGAGAGAGAGGGATAGAGATAGAGACAGCAAAAAGAGAGAGAGAGAGAGAGAGAGAGAGAGAGAGAGGATAGAGACAGCAAAAGAGAGAGAGAGAGAGAGAGAGGGATAGAGACAGCAAAAGAGAGAGAGAGAGAGAGAGAGAGAGAGGGGATAGAGACAGAGAGAGAGAGAGAGAGAGAGAGAGAGAGAGAGGGACCCTCCACTGTCAGCAGAGCCCAACCCAGGACCCCTCCGCACCACTGGTCACCGCCCTCACACCCCACATCAGCCCCCCACCACCCTGCAGCCCTCATCGAGGCCCCCACCCCCCAGAGTGTACCCCCACCACCGAGCTACGCCACAGCCCTTACAATGCCTCCTGCCCCACCTACCCCTCCTCCCTCTGAGCTAGGTGAGACCAAACACCTGCTCAGTGTCCTGTGTGCCAGACTGCTCAACTCAATGTGAGTGGTAATGTGTATTCATTTTAAAATATATAATGTAATATATGTCATTTATCAGACGCTTTTAACCAAAGCCACTAATAGTAGTGAATGCATAATTGTTTTTGTATATGTGGTCCCAGTGGGAATCGAATCCACAACCTAAGCGTTGTCAGCGCCATGCTCTACCTACTGAGTCACACAGTATATCTAAAGTATATAGTATATATAAAGTATATCTTATCTTATCTTATCAAGCCATGCCCTTCCATGGCACATTGCATGTTTTTATAAAAAAAAGGAGAAAGGAGAGTGTAGAGAAATGCTCTGACATGACCCACTGAGGTCTCTCTAAAACCATCTGCAGTGAATACAGCTCATAAAACGATGTGCGTAAGTCACATTCCCATTTCGCTGTGTTTGATTTTAAATACGCCCTGCTTTAAATCACAGCAAGCGAACAGCCGCACGATCGTTCCGTATTCATGTGAAGCTCATTCACACACTAGAGCAGTGCCTTAACAGGATGCAGGCCATGGGGCTCATCCACACACTAGAATAGTGCATTCACAGCTTGCAGATTGTGGGGCTCATCCACACACTAAAAAACAGCACCTTAGAGCCATCCAGCAGCCCCACAGGCATTGTGGCTTATAATGCTTCCTTATTACAATGGCAAAGTATTAGCTTACTGCGAAACAATCCCTTTCATTACATAGGAACCTCTTCAACTGAAAAACATTCTGAAAGAGCACCAAGGTGACAGCCAACTCCCCAAACAACAGGGCTCACTAGACAAAAGCCCATCCCCCCCTCACTCTCCCTTTCCCCCTTTCTCACATCGTGCTGTCTGCTCAGGTTGCCGTTGTCCTCTTCACAGTGAGATACGTTCTGGTTGCTGGGGTAGGGGCTGCCAGTGAGCTGCTCCCACAGGCGGCGGTAGATGTACTGCTTATTACTTTTTACTTTTTTTTTTTAATGAATTGAGGTGGAATCTGAAAAGGTGAATTTTCAGTCTTTTATGGAAGATGGGAAGAGAACAGCTACCAGGTGTGCGGAGAGACGGGACAGTTAACAGGCCAGAGGAGGCCAATCGGAGGGATCAGGAGGGGGTAATCAAGAAGAAATGCAATACATTTTATAGCTTTAAATTGACAAGTTGTGAAGCATTAACAAATATATTATATATATTTAGGAGGGAGCAGTACCGTTTGCGGCCTGGTAAGTAGTGGAGTGAGATCTGTGAATTTGGGTTGGTTGAGAAGCAGGCGTGCAATGGCACTCTGGACTAGTTGCAGTGGCTTTATGGCACAGGCCCACCAGCAAGTAGTAGTCCGGACATGAGATAACCAAACCCAGAACCAGAAGCTGTGTGGTCTCTTTGGTGAGGAACGGGCGAATACTCCAGGGGCTTCATTTATAAAACATGCTTACACACAGATTTGATCTTAGAATGTGCATACGCTCAAATCCGCTCAAATCCATCCAAGTTCAGATTGATAAAAACGGTCTTTGACGTGGAAAAGTACTTAGCTCCACTTCATGTTCCAACTTGGCATACGACGTTTCCTTGTGGCAATGTTGAGTACTGTAGGTACTCGTGGTCTCGCTCTTCTCTGTCCTGACCCTCGCTGGTGGAACAACCTTCCGCAATCGGTCAGGACCGCGGAATCACTTGCGATCTTCCACAAGACTCAAAACCCACCTTTTCAGACTCCACTACCACTGAATTCTGTACATCTAGCTAATTGTCATCACCACTGCCTACTTGCTCAACCCCTGCTTACTCTGCTTACAAAAAAAAAAAAGTACTAACCTTTTCCTTCTCAGTGTTACAGGTATGGTACGCAGCTGCCTGCAATGATGTCTATCGCTGTATTACTGCACTGATCTCTTGCGCGAACTATGATTGTTCCTACCATGTATTTATGCACATCTTGTAAGTCGCTCTGGATAAGAGCGTCTGCTAAATGCTTAAAATTTTAATTTTAAATTTATGTAGAAAATCACAGAGCGAAAAGATCAACAGATCCAAGGAGCCATTGTCCTCCCATGCCAAGAGCCAAGGTAGTGTCAACACAGAAGCTAGACCAACTGGAAATTCTAGCTTGAGAGAATGAACTGTCTTACAAAACCTCAAATTATATATTAGATATCAAAATATCTATGGTTCACGGGTTGCTGTGGAAATTCCATGCAAAAAGGTAACATACAGACAGTTAAATCAATAAAATGCTTTATTTATTTATTATTAAAAAGTGATTAGACTGTATATATATGCTGTTGCAGCCCTTGGTTCCAATTCACAGAGTCTCGACTGATGCATAAGGATTTCTTTATTAAAGTTAGTTTTGTGTTGCCATCCTTAGCACCGTGAAAACTAAAAACGAATATAAACAAACAAACGAACATTTCACACACTGGTTTCCACAGTACCGCAAACAATCATTGAATAAAATTAGTATCAAAACGACCATGATTACACAAACATAAAATCATTCATACACGCATTTCAATTCACAAAGGTTACAATCTGAATCAATAAACAACCATGCATACCTCGCTGCGCTCTCCAAGGAATGCAAACATGATGGTCCTTTCTTCCAATATTAAATACACGCTCAAGCGATACAAAGTACCCAATCCTGCTGCCGCTCGCTCAAAGTCGCATCGAGATACAAAGTATCAAATATTCCTGCCGGCTCCGTTAACAGGCGCTCAAAGTCGCATCGAGATACAAAGTATCAAACATTCCTGCCGGCTCCATTAACAGGTGCTTGCCTACGGGGCGACCACAGGGACAAATTGGTGAAGGCCTACTGGCTTCGAATTGGCCAATAGAATCCTGGTAAATTCCCACACATTTCAAGGCATACAAGTCATCATAAATGTCAAAATATTATTAAGTAAACACAAAGCATATTATCAAATCATTTGCATAAATAATATTTATCGATACCCCATGACACAGATGCAAATCTTAAAGTGGTCCTTTACATATGCCATTTAGCAGACTTTTATCCAAGCGACTTACAGTAGTGAATGCATACATTTTTCAGTATATGTGGTCCCAGTGGGAATTGAACCCACAACCTAAGCCTTGTCAAGGCCATGCTCTACCAACTGAGCCACACAGACCACACAGTTTGAGGGGAGATTCCTTGTCCGTGCCCAGCTGGTGAGACATCAAGTGAAATCAGGGAAGGAGGCAACGAGCGAGAGAGATATAACTAAAGATCGGAAAACGTGATGGAAGAAGTCCATATTTTATGAAAAGGAATTATTTCTCACAGGAAATGAAAGATTTGCCCGCTATTGAGTCTGCGGATATGGCTAACTACCTCATTGTACAGACATCGTTTTACACAAGAAATCTGATCGAACCTTGTAACCACTGGACCACGCGGGAGGCCCATTTAGATTGTTCTAATTGTTCAGATTCCTGCGGCTCCTGGTGAAGGTGGAGCCACACTAGCTCCTGCCAAACACAACATAACACTCAACTCATCACGGCCTTTCCTACCTACGGTTGTTCAGTTCCAGGGAAACATAAGTACAACAAAAATACTTTGGACTTTTGGTACTTGATAAAAACTTCTGTTTCTTTCTCAGATAGACCGATTCAAAAACCATAAACAACGCAAACATACAGCATTTCTGTGTGTGACTGCCTCGGCTCCACTACTCTTGGGTTTACGTGACCACCACATGGAGTTCACGCCGCTGCGGTGAACAGACGTGACGTCACCTGTAAACCCCCTATTCCCCAAACAGAAACTCAGCACCTACAGCATGCGGCACGGGCCCGCAGTCCGATCGCACGCACAGATTACAGATCGCCGGCCGGTTTTCCCACTGTCAGCCAGCGAGGCGTGCCGTTAGAGATACTATCACCGTTACCATAGATTTTACATTTTAAGGATTTAGCACATGCTCTTATCCAGAGCAACTTACAAGATGTGCATTAATACATGGTAGGAACAATCATAGTTGGCGCAAGAGATCAGTGCAGTAATACAGCGTGTGGTGTCCCCAGGGGTTGGGCGACACGCACAGACCTTGCAGAGGGCGTAGGCAAGTTAAAGAACAAGGAGGAGGCAGTGTTCAAAAACAAAACAATGATTTATTAAACAAACTCTTGACGAACACAAAACAAAGGGTGGGGTCTTCAGGGGAATTCAAACACACAAAGTCCACAATCCTACATGTCATCTCTCTGTTCCCCTCAGACAGACTGAGGTCTCTAAACGCTGTGTTGGGGTCTAGTGTGAGCTGACAGGAATGTGATGGAGGAGAAGAAGGAGAGAAGAGAGCTCAGTTGATCATAAGCATCACATTACATCTCTTACATATTTTACACACGTTTCAATTAAACATTTTCTTTCATTCACACATTTACGTTTTATTTTTGTTGTACTTTTTCTTTTCTTTCCCTTTGTATTGAATTTTCTATTAATATTATCATTGTTTTTCTAACATGTCATTCTTAGTAACTTTCTTCACACAGTGTGTATTTTCATCTTTTTCTCATGTTGCCTTATTGTTTTAATTTAGTTTTAATTACAGACTCACATTGTAAGAAGTCCTCTCTGGTCCTGGGCTCTAGAATATGGACGTTTTCCACTGTAGAGAGATCACAAGAAAGATGAGCTCCTAAAGATTAACTTTTTATCATATTTCCTGGAGAAATGGGAAGATATTTTAACCAATAAAATGCATGTAAATGCAAACTGAGCCATCTAGGGTTAATAACAATATGAAATGAAAGTGTGAGGAATATATCGTGCTGAGCGCTGGAGGCTCAGTAGTTTACTTTTAAACAGCAGTGACAGTTGGAACTGAAAGTTTGAAACTGCAATTTCCTTGGTTGCCATGGCGAGCAGACAGAGAGCAGGAAGCAGGGGGAGAGAGAGAGAGAGAGAGAGAGGGATAGAGACAGAGAGAAAATGGGATAGAGAGAGAGGGATAGAGACAGCAAAAGAGAGACAGCGAAAGAGAGAGAGAGAGAGGGATAGAGACAGTGAAAGAGAGAGAGAGGGATAGAGATAGAGACAGCAAGAGAGAGAGAGGGATAGAGACAGCAAAAGAGAGAGAGAGCGAGAGAGAGAGGGGGATAGAGACAGCGAGAGAGAGAGAGAGAGCGAGAGAGCGAGAGAGCGAGAGAGCGAGAGAGCGAGAGAGCGAGAGAGAGAGAGAGCGAGAGAGCGAGAGAGCGAGAGAGAGAGAGAGAGAGAGAGGGACCCTCCACTGTCAGCAGAGCCCAACCCAGGACCCCTCCGCACCACTGGTCACCGCCCTCACACCCCACATCAGCCCCCCACCACCCTGCAGCCCTCATCGAGGCCCCCACCCCCCAGAGTGTACCCCCACCACCGAGCTACGCCACAGCCCTGACAATGCCTCCTGCCCCACCTACCCCTCCTCCCTCTGAGCTAGGTGAGACCAAACACCTGCTCAGTGTCCTGTGTGCCAGACTGCTCAACTCAATGTGAGTGTTAATGTGTATTCATTTTAAAATATATAATGTAATATATGTCATTTATCAGACGCTTTTAACCAAAGCCACTAATAGTAGTGAATGCATAATTGTTTTTGTATATGTGGTCCCAGTGGGAATCGAATCCACAACCTAAGCGTTGTCAGCGCCATGCTCTACCTACTGAGTCACACAGTATATCTAAAGTATATAGTATATATAAAGTATATCTTATCTTATCTTATCAAGCCATGCCCTTCCATGGCACATTGCATGTTTTTATTAAAAAAAGGAGAAAGGAGAGTGTAGAGAAATGCTCTGACATGACCCACTGAGGTCTCTCTAAAACCATCTGCAGTGAATACAGCTCATAAAACGATGTGCGTAAGTCACATTCCCATTTCGCTGTGTTTGATTTCAAATACGACCTGCTTTAAATCACAGCAAGCGAACAGCCGCACGATCGTTCCGTATTCATGTGAAGCTCATTCACACACTAGAGCAGTGCCTTAACAGGATGCAGGCCATGGGGCTCATCCACACACTAGAATAGTGCATTCACAGCTTGCAGATTGTGGGGCTCATCCACACACTAAAAAACAGCACCTTAGAGCCATCCAGCAGCCCCACAGGCATTGTGGCTTATAATGCTTCCCTTATTACAATGGCAAAGTATTAGCTTACTGCGAAACAATCCCTTTCATTACATAGGAACCTCTTCAACTGAAAAACATTCTGAAAGAGCACCAAGGTGACAGCCAACTCCCCAAACAACAGGGCTCACTAGACAAAAGCCCATCCCCCCCTCACTCTCCCTTTCCCCCTTTCTCACATCGTGCTGTCTGCTCAGGTTGCCGTTGTCCTCTTCACAGTGAGATACGTTCTGGTTGCTGGGGTAGGGGCTGCCAGTGAGCTGCTCCCACAGGCGGCGGTAGATGTACTGCTTATTACTTTTTACTTTTTTTTTTTAATGAATTGAGGTGGAATCTGAAAAGGTGAATTTTCAGTCTTTTATGGAAGATGGGAAGAGAACAGCTACCAGGTGTGCGGAGAGACGGGACAGTTAACAGGCCAGAGGAGGCCAATCGGAGGGATCAGGAGGGGGTAATCAAGAAGAAATGCAATACATTTTATAGCTTTAAATTGACAAGTTGTGAAGCATTAACAAATATATTATATATATTTAGGAGGGAGCAGTACCGTTTGCGGCCTGGTAAGTAGTGGAGTGAGATCTGTGAATTTGGGTTGGTTGAGAAGCAGGCGTGCAATGGCACTCTGGACTAGTTGCAGTGGCTTTATGGCACAGGCCCACCAGCAAGTAGTAGTCCGGACATGAGATAACCAAACCCAGAACCAGAAGCTGTGTGGTCTCTTTGGTGAGGAACGGGCGAATACTCCAGGGGCTTCATTTATAAAACATGCTTACACACAGATTTGATCTTAGAATGTGCATACGCTCAAATCCGCTCAAATCCATCCAAGTTCAGATTGATAAAAACGGTCTTTGACGTGGAAAAGTACTTAGCTCCACTTCATGTTCCAACTTGGCATACGCACGTTTCCTTGTGGCAATGTTGGAGTACTGTAGGTACTCGTGGTCTCGTCTCTTCTCTGTCCTGACCCCTCGCTGGTGGAACAACCTTCCGCAATCGGTCAGGACCGCGGAATCACTTGCGATCTTCCACAAGACTCAAAACCCACCTTTTCAGACTCCACTACCACTGAATTCTGTACATCTAGCTAATTGTCATCACCACTGCCTACTTGCTCAACCCCTGCTTACTCTGCTTACAAAAAAAAAAAGTACTAACCTTTTCCTTCTCAGTGTTACAGGTATGGTACGCAGCTGCCTGCAATGATGTCTATCGCTGTATTACTGCACTGATCTCTTGCGCGAACTATGATTGTTCCTACCATGTATTTATGCACATCTTGTAAGTCGCTCTGGATAAGAGCGTCTGCTAAATGCTTAAAATTTAAATTTTAAATTTATGTAGAAAAATCACAGAGCGAAAAGATCAACAGATCCAAGGAGCCATTGTCCTCCCATGCCAAGAGCCAAGGTAGTGTCAACACAGAAGCTAGACCAACTGGAAATTCTAGCTTGAGAGAATGAACTGTCTTACAAAACCTCAAATTATATATTAGATATCAAAATATCTATGGTTCACGGGGTTGCTGTGGAAATTCCATGCAAAAAGGTAACATACAGACAGTTAAATCAATAAAATGCTTTATTTATTTATTATTAAAAAGTGATTAGACTGTATATATATGCTGTTGCAGCCCTTGGTTCCAATTCACAGAGTCTCGACTGATGCATAAGGATTTCTTTACTAAAGTTAGTTTTGTGTTGCCATCCTTAGCACCGTGAAAACTAAAAACGAATATAAACAAACAAACGAACATTTCACACACTGGTTTCCACAGTACCGCAAACAATCATTGAATAAAATTAGTATCAAAACGACCATGATTACACAAACATAAAATCATTCATACACGCATTTCAATTCACAAAGGTTACAATCTGAATCAATAAACAACCATGCATACCTCGCTGCGCTCTCCAAGGAATGCAAACATGATGGTCCTTTCTTCCAATATTAAATACACGCTCAAGCGATACAAAGTACCCAATCCTGCTGCCGCTCGCTCAAAGTCGCATCGAGATACAAAGTATCAAATATTCCTGCCGGCTCCGTTAACAGGCGCTCAAAGTCGCATCGAGATACAAAGTATCAAACATTCCTGCCGGCTCCATTAACAGGTGCTTGCCTACGGGGCGACCACAGGGACAAATTGGTGAAGGCCTACTGGCTTCGAATTGGCCAATAGAATCCTGGTAAATTCCCACACATTTCAAGGCATACAAGTCATCGTCATCATCATATATGTCAAAATATTATTAAGTAAACACAAAGCATATTATCAAATCATTTGCATAAATAATATTTATCGATACCCCATGACACAGATGCAAATCTTAAAGTGGTCCTTTACATATGCCATTTAGCAGACGCTTTTATCCAAAGCGACTTACAGTAGTGAATGCATACATTTTTCAGTATATGTGGTCCCAGTGGGAATTGAACCCACAACCTAAGCCTTGTCAAGGCCATGCTCTACCAACTGAGCCACACAGACCACACAGTTTGAGGGGAGATTCCTTGTCCGTGCCCAGCTGGTGAGACATCAAGTGAAATCAGGGAAGGAGGCAACGAGCGAGAGAGATATAAACTAAAGATCGGAAAACGTGATGGAAGAAGTCCATATTTTATGAAAAGGAATTATTTCTCACAGGAAATGAAAGATTTGCCCGCTATTGAGTCTGCGGATATGGCTAACTACCTCATTGTACAGACATCGTTTTACACAAGAAATCTGATCGAACCTTGTAACCACTGGACCACGCGGGAGGCCCATTTAGATTGTTCTAATTGTTCAGATTCCTGCGGCTCCTGGTGAAGGTGGAGCCACACTAGCTCCTGCCAAACACAACATAACACTCAACTCATCACCGGCCTTTCCTACCTACGGTTGTTCAGTTCCAGGGAAACATAAGTACAACAAAAAATACTTTGGACTTTTGGTACTTGATAAAAACTTCTGTTTCTTTCTCAGATAGACCGATTCAAAAAACCATAAACAACGCAAACATACAGCATTTCTGTGTGTGACTGCCTCGGCTCCACTACTCTTGGGTTTACCTGACCACCACATGGAGTTCACGAAGACTATTCTTCTTGTGGACCCCAGGAAGAATAGTCTTCACTATGGTGATGACTAATGGGGATCCGTAAACAATAAACAATAAACAAAACGCCGCTGCGGTGAACAGACGTGACGTCACCTGTAAACCACCTATTCCCCAAACAGAAACTCAGCACCTACAGCATGCGGCACGGACCCGCAGTCCGATCGCACGCACAGATCGTACCGGCCGGTTTTTCCCACTGTCAGCCAGCGAGGCGTGCCGTTAGAGATACTATCACCGTTACCATAGATTTTACATTTTAAGGATTTAGCACATGCTCTTATCCAGAGCAACTTACAAGATGTGCATTAATACATGGTAGGAACAATCATAGTTCGCGCAAGAGATCAGTGCAGTAATACAGCGTGTGGTGTCCCCAGGGGTTGGGCGACACGCACAGACCTTGCAGAGGGCGTAGGCAAGTTAAAGAACAAGGATGAGGCCGTATTCAAAAACAAAACAATGATTTATTAAACAAACTCTTGACGAACACAAAACAAAGGGTGGGATCTTCAGGGGAATTCAAACACACAAAGTCCACAATCCTACTCGTTGTCAATGTCCAATCCAATTCCGTTATCCAAGTCAGTTCCGCAATCCAGTCCGTAGTCAAAATCCAAAGGGGGGTCCTCATACACAACAATCCAAAATAAACAACCACTCTCTCCTCAAATACTGGCTGGTCAAAGACTTCACAGTACTTACTCTCCAAACACACTCAACTCCTTCCCTAACACGTTCCTACTCCTCTCCCAATGTGTCTTCTTCTTCTTCTGTGGGTTTTAACGGCGGTTGGCATCCAAATTGTTGCATTACCGCCACCTTCTGATTACCTCCATCAACTGCTTCTCTACTAGAGTCTTTTGATTAGTCCAGTTTCTTTAAAAAAACTGAACAACACCTTTCTCCCCTGCACTTCTCCCACACAACCCACAATGTCCTTCACCCTCAACTCTACTTGTCTCAGTCTCTGCAGTCCAGTCAGCATAGTCCTTCTCTCCTCGTCATATCTCCTGCATGAGATTAAGACATGCTCCACCGTCTCCCTTTCCTGACACAGATCACATTGCCCAGTCGGATGCTTCCCTATTATATTAAGTGTTCCATTCAAATTACTATGCCCAATTCTCAGTCTACTAATTACTATTTGTTCTTTCCTATTATCCCCACTATTTCCTACCACTCCCACTTTATTTTGTATTTCATGTAAATGTCTCCCCTTTCCTTCCTTATCCCACTTCTGCTGCCACTGATTTACTATTTCCACCCACACTATGCTTTTCCCCTCTGGTTTTGAAAGTTTTATATTGATGTCCACCTGTTCTCTCCTGACTGCTTCCTTAGCCACCTTGTCTGCTTTTTCATTCCCTGGTATTCCCACATGCACTGGCACCCACATAAATGTAACAATTTTCCACCTGCCTATCTACCCTTGCTTTCGTGTATAGCACCTCATATAGTAAATCTTGATGGCTTTTACCTACCCCACTTTTGATACTAGACAACACTGCCACCGAGTCACTACATATGATTATTTTATTTTCTACCTCTTCTTCTGCCCACTCTAACCCTAACAAAATGACCACTAGCTCAACTGCATACACGCTTAAATAATCTGATGTCCTTTTTTTATCTCTATCTTTTTACTAGGAATCATAGCTGCTGCCCCTGTTACCTGCTTCTGTGGATCCTTAGACCCATCTGTAAAAATACTTACATATTCCCTATACTTACTACCCATATGACTATAGTATTCTTTGACTAAATCTACATTTTTACTCCTACTCTTTACCTTCAGAATGTCAAAATCCACCTCTACCTGCTCCATAGTCCACACTGGTCTAACAGGCCACAACACAGTTGGACCAAACTCTAACTCCAGAACCTGCATTTGTTCAGCCCTACTCTTACCTACCCACCCAAAACTAGCTTTTTGTGCTCTTCCCCTCTCCCAGCAATCTTCCAAAACCCTCTTAGTCGGATGATTATCCTCATGCCCCCTCAAATTAATCCAATAATTAACCATTAGATGCTTTCGTCGCATCCCCAACGGCATCTCTCCCGCCACAACTTGAAGTGCACACACTGGTGCTGTTTTCACTGCCCCTAGACATATCCTCAGAGCCCTAGCCTGAATCACATCTAATACGGCCAACACCGTCTTGGCTGCTGACCCATACACCACACACCCATAATCTAATCTTGACCTGATTAATGCTACATACACATACTTTAATGACTTAATATCAGCTCCCCAATCTAATCCAACCAGACATCTCATTATATTTATAACTTTCTTAGTTTTCTTACCTGTAAAGAACATAACTTTAGTTTTTTCCACATCAAAAACCACTGCAGCCACTATCTCCTTCTTCACCTGTGCTTTTCTTACCTCATCCTCCAAACACACCACTGGATCCATTGTACCCCTCCCTCTCCTAAAGCCACTTTGATATGCTGCCAACAACCCCCTCCTTTCCAGAAAATGCATAAGCCTCTCATTGACCATCCTTTCCATCAACTTACAGATGTGGGACGTTAGAGCAATGGGCCTGTAATTAGCTGGATTACTAGGATCTTTCCCCGGCTTCCTGATTGGAATTATAATTGCTTCCTTCCAACTCCTAGGCACTCTCCCCTCCTTCCATACTTTATTAAATAACATCAATAACTTATTTAATTCTCCTTCCCCTAACTGTTTAATCATACAATAACATATTCCATCATTCCCTGGTGCACTCATCCCTGTTTTCCCTAGAGCTCTCCTCAACTCCCGAACAGTAAACGGTAAATCTATCTCATTCTCACTGTCACCCTTCCTCCTTAACGCCTCCCTATTTCCATCTTTAGTTTTTCCCTGCCCCTCTTTCCCTCCTCAGTCAGACTATTAGAGCTATGCACATTAACAAAAGTATTTACCATTAACTCCGCCTTTTCCTTATCTGTTATTGCCATTTCACTACCTGAGTTCAAAACAGGATAATTCCACTCCCTCCTATCTCCCCCCATTTTCCTTACCATTCCCCAAACTTCTCCTATTTGAGTATCATTCCCTATAGTCCCACAGAACTCCCTCCAATAAGTCCTCTTAGCCTGCCTTATTGTTCTCCTAACCACTGCTAGAGCCCTTTTATACTGAACTAAATTAATCATGTTATGATCTCTTTTAACCAGTTTAAATGCTTTATTTCTATCCTTTACTGCTTGCTTACACTTATCATCCCACCATGGCACCAATATTCTCTTAGCCTTCCCTTTACTTCTAGGAATAGCACTTACTGCTGCTTCCATTATACCCTCACTTACTTTACTGTTGATCATTTCTGCACTCATATTCTCACTAACCTCCTGTAACTTTCTTTCACACTCACTCATAAACCTACCCCAATTAGCTTTGCCAAAAATCCATTTACCTCCTGAACTCTCTGAGACCTGACCCGTTGCTACATTTACTTTAATATATATTGGATAGTGATCACTTCCAATAGTCCCCTCCTGATACACCTGCCACTCACACAGTGAAGCTAAGGTATTAGACACTAATGCCAAGTCTAGCACAGATTCTCTCCCAGTATTCACATCTACCCGTGTGCTTCTCCCATCATTCATACATACAAGGTGATTCTCATCGAGTATCTCCTCCACCACCTGACCATTATAATCAGTTTTATCACTCCCCCATAATACATTATGAACATTAAAGTCCCCATACCATACAACACTACTCCTACTGCCTCCATTTTACTAACTTCTAACTTTCTACATGGATTATAGAAATTTATAACCACCATCTTCTTCCTTTCTGCCCATACCTCTACACCCTGACATTCTAATTCAGTTTCTACCTCTAGAGTTCTATAGGGGATACGCTCCCTCACAAAGGTGACACACACCCCACCTATCCCCTCCTTCCTATCCCTCCTTATTGCCACATACCCCTTTATTATAAAATCTAAGTTTGGTCTTAACCATGATTCCTGTATACAAATCACATCTGGTTTATCCCCCCTACTGTAAATGAACTGCTTGAAATCCTGATCATTCGCAATCAGACTTCTTGCATTTCACTGGAGGATTAACATAATTACTATTGACCACCCAATTCCGCTTCTGGTCTTGCCATATTCAACTCTTCCTGAATCTCCTCCCATTTTACTCCTATCAAATCTAGATGACGGACAGCTGCAATAACAATCACTTTAATCCTATCTGTTTTTGATTTTAACTCAATTGTCGAATTTATAACTCCTGCTGTGAATGTCACCAATCTCTTTTTCTCTTCCTCTATCTTCTTCTCCACTTTCTGCATAATACTGTTTATCAACACCTGCTCTTTCCCTCCATCCTGTTTACTACTAGCATGGCCCATTTTCTCCCGTACTCCCACCATCTTAGCTGCCTCTGCATAAGATACTTTCTCTTTTATTTTTATCTGCTGCACTGCAACCTCTTTTTTCATAGCTTCACACCCCCAGTAAGCAACACCCACAGTTACAGCACTTTGGTCCCACTCCTTCCCCACATTTCCCATACTCATGCCCCCCACCACATCTTGCACATCTTTTCTTCCCTTTACACATCATAGCCATATGCCCAAATTCCTGACATCTAATTGGCTTTGGGATGAACTCCCTAACACTGAACATCATGTGACCACAGTATAGAACCTTTGAATCAAACTCAATCACCATGGACTCAGTTGCTATTTTCTCAATTCCCCTTCTCATTCTTTTAATACTTTTGATTGAACTACTCATTTTCCTCAGATCTTTCAGCATATCATCCTTCTTGATTTATTTAGGTACTCCAGAAATTATCCCCTTACTCCCACCACTCCGCTGTTCCCCCACTCTTACCACTTTAGAAACTTTAACTTTTGCCACCTGCCTTCTCCACCTGCCCTTCATCTCCACACCCTATGAGCAAAGTTCCATCTCCCAATATTTTTGCATACTTCACATTTCCCACTCCCTGATGACTGCTATTTGATACCTGAACCCACACTTCTTTACACCACCTTCTCCCTCAAATCTCACCACAAGTAAGTAAGTATAAAAAATAAATTTTTGGAACTGGAGACTGTCATGTTGAATGGGGGTTATGACATTGTTGGGATTACAGAGACATGGCTTGGCGCAGCGGATGGGGAGGAATATGATGTAGAGGGGTACAAATTGTTTAGGAAGGACAGAACTAATAAAAGAGGAGGGGGAGTGGCCCTTTATGTGAAAGACTATCTTAATGTGCAGGAAATTCCAGGTATTAACTCATTCATTCCTTGTGAGGACATCTGTATTAGATTATTGGGAGATCGTGAGAAGGGCCTTAATATAGGAGTATGTTATAGACCTCCAGCTTCAGACAGTAACATAAATAGTACGCTCTTTGATAACATAAAACAAATCTGTGCTGAAGGAGAGACGGTAATAATGGGCGACTTCAATTACCCCTCTATCAATTGGGAGATAGTGACAGGTCAGGGCAAATGTGAAGAGGAGTTTTTAGATATGGTCAATGACTGCTTTTTGGTACAGTCTGTTACTCAGCCTACGAGAGGGAAATCAATACTGGATCTGGTTTTGTGTAACAATCCTGATAGAATTTGCAGCACAGAGGTAGGAGAACCAATAGGGGCAAGTGACCACAGTGCAGTTATTTTTGATATTTTTTGGCAAGTTAAGACAGCCTCCTCTAACTCTCGAATTTTTAATTTTAGACGAGCTGACTTTAATAAAATGAGAGAGAATTTAAGTAATATAGATTGGGTAAAACTTCTAGATTGCAGAACTGTGAATGAAAAATTGACTATATTTAAAAGGGTTATTGTAGATGTACAGTGTAAATTCATCCCCAAAGTAAGGAAAAATAGGATGAAAAAAACAGTCTCCGCAGTGGATGACTAAATCTTTACGGGTGATTTTGAGGCAAAAGAAACGACTGTATAGAGTATATAAAAAGGATAACTCAGAGAGAAACAAGTTAGATTATTGTAATATGCGGGCTAAGGCTAAAAAGGAAATAAGATCAGCTAAAGGCGGTTTGAAATTAAAATTTCCCAAGATGCAAAAAGTAACCCTAAGAAGTTTTTTCAATATTGTAGTAGAAAACTGAAAGTTAAGGATGAGGTTAAGTGCATTAAGAATAAGGAAGGAACTTTGGTTTATAATAATAAGGACATTGCAAACACACTAAACAGTTACTTTGTGGAGAGCTTTACTAGAGAAGAGGTTATAAATATGCCTAAATGTATAGACAAGGTACGGAATGTTTTGGAGGACTTTGAGATAAGGGATGTAGAAGTACTACAAAAACTACAAAAACTTAAGACAAATAAGGCAGCATATATCCCAGAGTACTCAAAGAATTTGGGGAAATTATATATAAACCATTGACAGATATTTTCAGTCAATCCATAATCACTGGAGAAATACCAGATGACTGGAAGCAGGGTAGTATAATTCCAATATATAAGAAGGGGGACCGTACTGACCCAGGGAACTATAGGCCCGTCAGTTTAACTTGCATCGCATGTAAAATGCTGGAATGTATTATTAGGGATAAGTTGGAATCATTCTTGAAAAATAATTGTATGATTGTTCCTACCATGTATTAATGCACATCTTGATTTGTGTTTTCTTCTGTTGTGCCACATCAGTCCCCCTTTGGGCGTTGCTGGAAATGGCGCATCGTAACACTGAGTATCAGCTGCTGGTGTTATCAGTGCAAACAGCACAGTGACCACCTGTTTTACAACAAATGTGTGGACTAAGATACCATAAGTAAACAGAACTCTCTCTCACACACACATGCACACACACACACATCATTAACTTTAGTGTTTGTGTTTTTAAATTCACAATTCTTCGTGTTAACTTTCATATTGATGTTGAACTTTGTATTTTCAAATAAATGTTTTAAATATTATACAACATTTTAAAGTCTGTTTTATTTTGTTATTCACACTAAAAGGCTGAATGTGAGACATAACTTGTTTGATTGTAACAAAATATACTATGTTTTTCTATAGCTGTCATGCATTTCATAATATTTTATAGTGAAAATAGGCAGCAGTGTGGTATAATGGTTAGGGAACTGGGTTTGTAACGTTAAGGTTGCAGGTTCAATCCCCAGTTGGGACACTGCTGTTGTACCCTTGAGCTAAAGGTACTTAACCTGAATTGCTTCAGTTAATATCCAGCTGTATAAATGGATTGTATGTAAAGAAATGTAAACTGTATGTCGCTCTGGATAAGAGCGTCTGCTAAATGCCTGTAATGTAATGTAATGAAAATAGTGTGATTTGTAACACATTTGTACATATTTCAAACAATAAAAGAATCATTGAAAGTTCCAAATCACCACTCAACATAATTGTCTTCCACAAAATGAATAATATAGTAGGCCCTTATGAAAGAAACACACCTAATATATTGGCATAAGCATTATTGGGGGGTCAAGTTCACTGTGCATCCCAGGGTTAAATGCCTAAAATGTAAATGTATATAAAAGGAATTTAAAAATGCCCTGCTCTTACTGTAAACCACGTGATAACGAATAAACTGAAATTGATATTCACTATGTAAAGACAGCTGCATATTATTATCGGTTATTATGGTCTTGTTTCTCCAGGCCATGAAATACACTGTCAGTGGGCGTGTTCAGGATGTTATATGTGTGTGTAAGTGCAGGTCCACTGCTACTGCTGCTCTTCACTCTACACACAAACAGACTGCTGCATCAGACTAACCTACACACCTGCACAGCGTACTCACCTGTCCTGGTCTACCTGCCATCAAGCAACCATGAGCTACAAAAGTACTGACTTTGGTGAGTTTGTGTATTTTATCATCGAAAAAAATAGTTTATTCAAATAGTAATGTGTTACATATATTCAACATGTAGATTTTAGTCAATAAAAAGCCATCTAGTGGTTTTCTAGTGGTCTGTTAGCCTTTTAATAAAACTAAATAAAAGGAAAAGGTTCTAAAGCGATGCTAACTAAATTTTCTTGCATGCGTTCAAGTAATTTGGTCCTGTTTCTTGCCATCTCACAGTTGCACTTTTTTAAATAAATACTTTTGCAGACGCTTGACACCCACAAGTGTTGATGTAGAAGCAGTGTTCAAAATGAGGGGGGTCTCGGGGGACCACCCAAAAGAAATACATTTTTAAGCTTGGGGGGTCCCATCTTTATTTTAACATCTTTTAACAAATGCGAGTCAAACAGGACATTATAACTATGTACAACCAACCGCTAGAAATGGTCTTTAAGAATTATTTAGGACCTGTGTCAACTTACTGTAGCCCATCATTTAAATTCATTTAGGATTTAGGTTGGTGTTGTAGTGTAAGAGATACATTCCTCAAATTGAAAAACATAACAAGCCAGTGCATAAATCAGGCAATTTTTTTTCAATCAAATTAAGTAGAAAGTAGCCATGCTAACTAGTGCAAAGGTGTTATATTTGACAACAATTTTCTTTTAAATACTAGAATTTGTTCCCAGGAAGTAAACAAATATTCAGGGGTTCATGTCGTTTGAAGGTTTTCACTGTATTTCTGCACGAGAGGACATGCTTTTAAAACAATATACATTATTAAAGCCATTTCTAAATAATTTTGGTCCACCAACTAATAGTTTGGGTCCCAAATATGATTTAATTCAATATTTTAAAAGGGTGAATGACCATTTATAAAACTGAGTGACCTAGCAGGCTGCTATGCTATCGATAGCCATTTGAGCTAGCTGCGATGCTGCTTGTGAGGGATATACGAGGCTACCCCCCCCTATAAAAGGGTATTTTCTATTGACTTTTATGTATCTCCCTATAAGCACAGTTTCTTATGCAAAGATGGGTCACAGCCATAGAGCTGATATAGATGGCCAGGCGGTGATAGAAATAATCAGGGTTAAATAGGTTTGTGTGATTATGGGAGTTTTATTTTGTGAAGTTTTTGCAGAATGTTTACAAGATAACGAGGTGAGCTAAGACGTGTTAACATACATGTTAAGCTATTGTTAAGCTGTTTGAGAAATTGGGTGTCAAACTTGTTTTAACATCGTTGCATTTATTTATTTATGCATTTATCAATATTTATTAATATTTTTTGATTTATTTCCATATTTTTTGTCATTGATTTGTTATTTATATATTATCACTGCAAACTACTTAGGGTTTGTTTAATCAAATTAATAATACTAGCTAGGATACTGATAGAGAAATTCTGTGTTTAAAAATGTTTCTGAATAACTTCACATGTTTTGACTAAATCTGTTTTCAGTGAGCTAGCTGAACCAGCACAGTCTCAGGGTCAGAGCGGCCCTGCAGAAAAAGATTACCGAGGTTGTCTCAGAGAGGAAAGAGAACAACCGTCTCTTGATGGGCGAGGCTATAGCATTTGTCTAAATTATTGTGTATAAGAAGTGTTCTCGCCGGAAATGATTTGTTCATTTGCCTTGCAGGGAGGCAGTGAACCCCGAATGCATTTGGTTGAATAAACTCTGTTGAATATTGGTTGAATGTTCTGTTTTCTCATTTGGTGCAAGTGTTCTCTATTCACTTTGAAGGTCTTCTGAATTTCGTGAACCTAACAATACTATTCAGTATGCTATCTAGCTAGCTTGTTGACTCGCTATCTGATTAACCCAGCTAGCAGGCTAATTTATAAACTATCAAATATCTTAATTTATAGCAGTTAATATATATACTTAATTTATGAGTTGGTCTCCCAATTTAAATTGTGCACAGATTTTCTAGTGATGGGTTATCCCCTCCCTTTTGTTTCAAAAGCAGAATAACAGAAGACACGCATAAGCATATTGACCTTTATAACACATTTCCCTTTCTTTCAGGAGTTGATTAACTAAGTGCTCAAGACTGATATGAGTTCATTTGTCATAACGGTTACCTCTCCTATGTTTCAGAAGCCCCTGTCATCCTTGACCTGAGACTGGTTTTAGTGGGGCTGAGTGGAGTTGGGAAGAGTGCAGCAGGAAACATCATCCTGGGCAAAAAGGCGTTTAAATCAGGGGTGAGCTGCTCTTCTCTCACCCTGACCAGTGAGGGAAGAGAAGGAGAAGTGTGTGGGAGAAGAGTCACTGTGGTGGACACTCCAGGCCTGTTCAACACTGAGCTCTCAGGAGAGAGACTGAGAGAGGAGATGGAGAGATGTCTGTCTCTGTGTGACCCTGGAGCCCACGCTTTCCTCCTGGTCGTACAGCTGGGACGATTCACTGAGCAGGAGAAGAGAGTGATGGAGGAACTGCAGGAGCTCTTCTCTAAGAGAGTGGATCAGTACACTGTAGTCCTCTTCTCTTATGGAGACAAACTGGAAAACATAACCATTAACGAGTTTATCAGTCATGACAGAAACCTGCAGAAGCTGCTAAAGAAGTGTAGTAATCGTTACCATGTCTTTAACAATAAGGATATGGTCAATACTAACCAGGTTAAGAATCTCTTTGATAAAATAGACAACATGGTGATGAAGAACAAACCTTCATTCTTTGATCAGAGAGAGGAGAGAAACTTACAAAACATGGGAACATTTACAATGATTCTCCAAACTATTCTTTCATTTGCTCAACACTTTGCTAAACCAATCATTATAGGAGTTCTTGGGGCAGCAATAGGGGGTCTTTCAGGGGGGGTCGTACGGGGGGTCATAGCGGGGGTCATAGGGGCAGTCACTGGGGCAGTAGTGGGGGGTGCTGTAGGCGAGGTGTGGAGGAGACTCAGTAACGGGGAAAGGAGGAGGAGGTTCTCATGATCAGCTTATGTACTAACTACAAACAGCCATATTAATAATTTATATTAGATATTTTTCAGGCCCCCAAGTTGCAATAAATCATCATCGACAAACTTTTATAAAAACTTTTATAATTTATAATGCTACTTGTGGACCCTAATTTAAAGTTTCAACTAATTTCCTGGCCTTATTAACACATTTGTAAAAGCTAGAAGACATACTCAACAATGAAATTGGAAATTATATTGACTAAATAAACAAAATCACTGATTTTTTACAAACAACAGCGAGCCAAAATTAATTCAAAATATAAAAACAATGTTTAGAGATGATTAGTTGCAACTTTAGAATAGAGTCCAGAAAAAAAATGTAATATAAATGACTAATATTGTCTTTACAAATGTATGAACTATTTACAAATCAGTCAATAATGATCAGTTACCAATTAACCAACGCTTGATTAACTAGTTATAAAGGGTTAAATAATAATGTATAAATAATTGGTTAAAATAAGCTATAAATCATGCTGTGTGGTGGGGTCTCTCGGTCCATCTGGCCCAGACCGGGTTCAGACTTTGCTACATCTTGTCGAAATCTCTTCAAAAACAGTTTTGTTGCGATACATCCCCTGTATATTTCTGGTTCTGCACATGAAACGTTACATGTCATTCAAATACATAAAAGTGTGTTGCATTTTGAATGACGTACGAATCGGAATGACAGAGAAATTCCGATCTGTGCATTTAGATGACAGTCGAATTGGCAGCTATCAGATTCGTATCGGATTTATTTCCACATATGAATGTGGCTCAAAACGTATCTGAAAATATCAGATTCCATGTGTTTGTTTCCTGTTTACACGTTCATGATACATATCCAATGTGTGCCACATGTGAGAAAAAAATTGGAATTGGATCACTTTTATCAGATGGTTTAAACGTAAATAAAAGACATGCCTAAAAGACATGAACTGACGGCGACTTGCTGCCATCATGAAGTATAAATAATTACAAACTTTATTTTTGTTCAAATCGCCCAGAGCCCAGAAGTGACTGCGAGAAGCCAGTGGGGGCTCGTTGGAAAGATTAGAACCTGGAAGAATCTAAGATAAGATAAGATAAGATAAGATCAACTTTATTTATCCCATTGGGAAATTCTGTGTCACACAAAGCTCCAGTATACACATAGACAATACAGACATAATCACCAATAAGGCAACATATTCTAACACAACGGCGCCTATATTCATTTATATACAACAGTGTCACTTCTGTTAACGGAACATCCCTCTGACTCGGTCAGGGTTCTGGGCACGAGTCCTACTGTGCAAAGAAGAAGACAGTGCAAATAGCAAAAATTACAGGTATAAGACCTAACCTAATACAGAGAGTGCAGTATGGAGCTAGGTTTAAGTGCACAATATTTGAACCGATAGTACAAATGCAGTACCAAATGTAGACAGGAATTGTAATAAGTCTAAGTGACTTATAAGTCACTTATAAGTCTAACCATGACTTCCAGTTACAGCCAGCCAATAGCCATTCAGATGATAAATAACAGAGCCCGCGTTCGGTGGCTGGACACAATCGCACGGTTGGTGCTTCGGTTCCTCAGCAGAAACTTTGTGAAATATACAGACTATGGGAAGAAACCTTTTCTACGAGCAAAACAACCTTGGCTCATTTGCTAAGCAAAGTGAGTTGATACACACGTCTCTGCCCTGAGGAGACTGCCTCAAACACAGCGAGGAAGTGAGCTGAACGTAAACACGGTAAGAAGGTATGACAAAAATAATTTATATAAAGTATTATACTCATCCTTGAGACATTTGACTGCAATTTTCTTTTAGCTGAAATGGAACATGATTTACATATTTTGGTGACGACAGGACAGGACAGGACAGGACAGGATCTAGGATAAATCATAAATGATAAAAATATAAACACTGACAAAAAACCATCCTCAAGCGTGTCCATTTAAATAATAATCTCTTCTTATTAGCAGTTCATTGCCTTGTTTTTAAATTGTACTGCTTCTTCAAATGTGAGAGCTCTGCTTTTGCCCTTCACATTACATAACACAACCATGACATGGCACCATAGCACAATTAACACACTGTTGTTTACATGTTTGTTCAAATTGTAGATCTGAGGTGCGCTCCACTCCCCAAATATACACTTCCACTCCCTTTTCCCAACTGCCTTCGCCTGATTGAGTGGTCATTAACTGATTAACTGTTTTTCTGTGTGCTGATAACCGACTGAGCCAAGTCCCCTGAGGACGAAAGCTCCAGATTGGGAGATTGTAGCTGGTCTGGCATGAACCTGGTGACTCCTGCATACATCCTCAAACAGGATGAAAAGTAAGGCAAACTACTCATCATGTCTAAACATGAACAAAGGCATTGAATGTTGGGGAAATGATAAATACTTATGTGCAGCTTACACTGGCCCACGTGAATCTCCCTCTTATAACGAGGAGTACTGTAACACCCTGCACTCAGAAATCTGCATTTCCAGGCCCAGGGAAATGTGCTGCTGTGTGGTGACTTTAACGCCAGAACAGGAACAGAACCCGACTACTTCAGGTTACCACGGTTGAAGCCTATGATCATGTCTTTAGTTTTGCTAACATCAATATTCCCAAAATTCAGCTCACACCATTCTGTAAAGTGCTGTATATCCCTAAAGAAACCAGACAGAGACACCTGACTACCCTTAAGCAGGCCAATAATAGCCGTGTCATCAGCACACTTGACATAATGATGAGCCTGATCAATAGGTTTACAGTCGTTTGTGTACAGGGTATAGAGCACAGGAGACAGTACGCAACCCTGAGGGGCACCAGTATTAGTGCAACAAACAGTGGACATAATGGTGTTAAAACAAACTTGTTAGGTTCTGTTTATCAATAACTCATTAATCCATTTAATGAGCCTTGGATTGACACCTAAATCTAGAAGCTTACTAGCCATAAATGTGGTTGAATGGTGTTGAAGGCATTGCTAAAATCAATAAAGACAATGTTAGCTAAGGTGTCTGGTGATTCAAGGTGTGTATAAATCAAATGTAACATT
>JAINUG010000788.1:0-57095 GCA_029706075.1 Aldrovandia affinis
ACAAGTTATAAAGAGTACATTTTTCTGCCGTCACAAAAGTTGTGAAAGCACACACTAAACTATAGTGACGAATTGTTTTGCCAATATGCGTTTGTTCATCAAGGTCTTGGTTATGTAAGGATGTCAAAATAGTTTAGCACATCTGAGATCTAAATAGCTGGTCAAATTTATTTCAGGCTGTGGGAGGGCTATATGCTAATTTTCTATATGGTGAGGCTTGTCCACACCTGTTAGATCTGTCAGATGGGCCATCTCTCTCTCAAAGGCCATCAGACAAAGAGAAAAGCCATCAGAGTAAGCAATAGTCAGTGAGCCATGCAGAAGACAGAAAAAAAGAAGAAGTTTTTTTCCATTTGGGAAGATTCATTGAAAACATCACAAACTATATACAAAAAATTCACAATTAGAAAAGAAAACGGCATAATTATGGTGTCATTCCCACCCCACTGCTCTCATCGGCTTCAACCCTTAGACAGGTCTGTCTACGGGCTGCTAAAATGGCACATTAACACAGCGTGTGATGCATGGATGAGGAACAATCCTGGGAAAACAATGTCTAGTTATGACATTCCTGGGATTGTGGCAATTGCTTATCCTGTGGCTGCAACCCCCTTGAACATTCAGGCTGGCTTTAGGATAGCTGGGGTACAGCCTTACAACAGGGATGTATTTTTGGGAACTGAGTTTGCGCCATCCTTGTTATGGATCGCCCTGCCCCGCCAGGCCCCAGTACCAACCCTGCCCTGCCAGGCATAAGCACAGACGCAGACCCGTTCAGTTCCCATGCCAGCTCACCCTTACCCAGCAATGCCAGTGCTGGCAGCAGACTACCAACTCCAGAGGACCTCTGGCCATTTCCAAAAGTTGGTCCCCAAAAACGAACTAATAATGGAAGAAAGCGGCGCACAACCGCAATTCTAACAGACACACCCGTGAAGCAAGCACTACAAATGGAAAAATCACAATCTAAAAACAGGTTGTTTCTGGAAGAAGGGAAGCAAAGTGCAAAATCTGGATCTGCCGAGAACAAAAAGGCAACAGTAAAAAGAAAAATAGACGAGTCATCATCAGATGAAGAGGAGTGCTTCTGCCTAGTCTGCATGGAGCCATTTTCTAACAGCCGCCCAAAAGAGACTTGGGTGCAGTGTATGAGATGCAAGAAGTGGGCCCATGATGCTTGCACCCCAGGCCAGGCAATTTATTTGTGCCAGAACTGTGACTCTGAAGATGAGTCTGATTAGAAGTGTTTCGTTGTGCATTACACCACGTCTGTTTTGTTAAGACTAAGCAGTTTGTTCTTTAATGAATGAATGAATCAATCAATCTTTCTTTTTGTATAGCGCCATTTACAAACAGGTTGTCACACAGCGCTTCACAATTGGCATTTTCCAGAGGGAGTCAAAAAACGAGAAAACCATTGGAACCAATGTGGGAGACTGGAAAATTATTCCCTGACCCCTTAAAAGGCGGCCGAGATGAACTCCTGGAAAAATTGTGGGTTACAGAGAAAAACAAAACAAATAGTCCTTGAGGCTCATGAGGCTTAACAGACCACCGGAAGGGCATTCTAAGTGTAGGGGTGGGGTGGACCTCATCCCTCCAGATACCAGGGCAGGGCGGGGGATGAAACCAGCAGCTAGGGTCCGGGCCAGCGGCATCCGGCTAACACATGGCAGGGGTGGGGGGTTGACTCTGGGGCAGGTGATCTCCGGGCAGGTGCCACGAAGCCGGGGAGAAAAGAGGAAAGGTGCAATTATGACTATGATAAATATCACACCGGATCAGGGGAAAGAGTAGAGTGATAACACTTTTGCACCAGCAGAAGTAATCTAGGGCAGCATTACTAATTAGGTGAGTGGCACAGGGAGCATGCAGCCATGAGGACACTCAGAGACCATCCCACCACATCATCAGCAGTCCTGATAGGGGCGGATCATCACTTATGATTGGTGACAGTAAGGATAGCTCATTGCACCAGGAGGCTCTATTGCTACGCCCCCTCCACATCTGCACCTAATGACTATAAGAGAGACTAAAGAGATGTGTTTTTAACCTAGTCTTGAAAATTGAGACCGTATCTGACTCCTTCACAGAGACGGGTAGACTGTTCCACAGTAAAGGAGCTCTATAGGAGAAAGCTCTGCCACCTGCTGTATTTTTTGATATTCTAGGGACTACCAAATTGCCTGCATCTTGTGAACGAAGTGAACGTGGGGGATTGTAGGGATGAAGTAGATCCATCAAATAAGAGGGTGCAAGTCCATGCAACACCTTATAAGTTAAGAGAAGTACCTTATAGTCTACACGATAGTTTATAGGAAGCCAGTGAAGTGACGCTAACACAGGACTAATGTGCTCATACTTCTTTGTTCTAGTCAGGATCCTTGCAGCAGCATTCTGTACCAGTTGTAGGCTCCCGGTGAGGTATTGGAACAGCCAGACAGTAATGCATTGCAATAATCTAATCTAGATGTAACAAAGGCATGTACCAATTTTTCTGCATCTATTAATGACAGGAAGCCCCTAATTTCGGCAATATTCCTCAAGTGAAAAAAGGCTACTCTGGAAATGTTTTTGATGTAACTATCAAATGAGAAACCAGGATCTATAGTAACACCAAGGTATTTTACCACCAAACTTGCAGCAACAGAGCAACCATCCAGATTAAGAGATAAATCAGATAACCATCTTCTGAAGTTTTTGGGCCCCAAGACCAACATCTCTGTTTTATCAGTATTCAACAACAGGAAATGATCTGTCATCCAGTCTTTTATGTCTTTAAAACAGGCCTCCAACTGTTTGAATTGTCCTTCGCCAGGTTTCATTGATAAGTATAATTGTGTGTCATCTGCGTAGCAGTGAAAATGTACACCATGTTTACGAATAACATCACCAAGTGGCAACATGTAAAGGGAGAACAATAATGGCCCCAAAACAGAACCTTGAGGGACACCATATTCCACCTTGATGAGAGCAGAGGGCTCATCATTTAACTGCACAAATTGATACCTATCTGACAGGTAGGATTTAAACCAGGAGAGTGCCTGTCCACGCAGTCCAACTAGGTTTTCAAGTCTGCTCAGAAGAGTTTGGTGGTCTATTGTGTCAAACGCAGCACTTAAGTCCAAAAGCACAAGAATAGAGACACATCCACAGTCAGCTGATATCAGTAAGTCATTGACAACTTTAATAAGAGCAGTCTCAGTGCTATAGTGTTGCCTAAATCCTGACTGAAAAGTTTCATAGATGTCTGGTCTGTAGTTACTGAGATTTTCTGGGTAAAGGTTTGGTTTCTTTAAAAGTGGCTTTTTGAGAATTTGCCATATAGCCTGATGAAAGAGACAGATTAATAATGTCTAGCATGGATTGCCCCATAACAGGTAGAAGTTCTTTAACAAGTTTTGTTGGGATTGGGTCTAACTGGCAAGTAGATGTTTTGGAGGACATAACCAATTTAAAAATTCAGTCCACTCCAGAGCACTAAAAAAGGAGGACCCCTTATGGAAAGCCATAGGACCCCTGTCCTGGTAAGCCTGTGCTTTATGATCAGTGTCCGCTACAGCAGAAGGTGCCATTTTAGTAATTTCATCTCTAATTTTCTCAATCTTCTCAGAGAAAAAGTTCATGAAATCATTACTATTATAGGCTGCCGGAGGCTTAGCATTGGTTTCAGTCTGGTTCTTTGTCAGTTTGGCCACTGTATCAAAAATAAATTTTGGATTATTCTTATTATGCTCAATCAGATCAGACAAATATGTTGACCTTGCGGAGGAGAGAGCATATTTGTACTGTACCAGCCTGTCTTTCCAGGCAGAATAAAATACTTCTAATTTAGTGGATTGCCACTTCCGTTCCAACTTGCGAGAAGCTTGTTTAAGAGCATGTGTGTGGTCAGTATACCATGGTGCAAGCTTCTTTTGGCTAGTTTTTTTCTTTTTGAGAGGCGCAATAACATCAAGAGTGTTGCGCAGGGTGTAATTTAGATTGTCCGTCAGCTGATCAATAGATTGTAGACTAGTGGGATCCTGATTAACAGTAAATGATTCATGGAACAGGCTGACAAAGTTAGGTATTGTAGAGGAATTTAGGGAGCGACTAAAGTAGAACACTGGTTTTGATCTAATAGCAGTGGTAGCATGAATTTCAAACGTAATAAGGAAATGGTCAGAGAGCACAGGATTATGAAGATGAAGATGAAGTAAATATAGATCTATTATCTACATTAGTCTGTATAGAGCCCAGGGAAAGCACTTCAGATGAAGAGAATATGTTTATAGATTTCTTAGTAAGGCGTAGTCTAGTGTCAAAAATAACAGCCACGCCACCACCTCTGCCTGACTGTCAAGGATTGTGACAACCAGAGTATCCAACCGGGGTAGATTCATTTAATGCTATGTACTCATCAGGTCTAAACCAAGTCTCCGTCAAACTTAAAATGTCATGTTTATCATCAGTGATCAGTTCGTTCACAAGGGCAGCTTTAGGAGCGAGTGATCTTATATTTAGCAACCCAATTTCTATCGAAATTAGGTTTAGCATTTGCATTAGGATGGTTCGTGTTGATCCTTATCAGATTATTAGAAAAAATCCCACGTGAGGGTTTGAGTTTCAATAGACTGCGGTTTTCTCTACATGGAACAGACACAGTGTCAATTATGTGGGAACTGGGGTGGAAGCTAGTCACGAGCTCAGGGAAACTTGCAGACAATTGTTTAAGACCGTCTGTCTGCTGCCTGGCTGTAGCTCTTGAATGTCAATTTCGCCGATTCAGACTATAGGCTATGTTATTAGATAAACGAAGAGCACCCCTCCAGCTCGGGTGGAGTCCGTCTCTCTTCAGTAAACCAGGTTCTCCCCAAAACGTAGGCCAATTATTAACAAACCCTATGCTATTTGATGTACACCACTCAGTCAGCCAGCGATTTAGCGACGTTAATCTAGTGTAGATTTCGTCACTTCTACGAGCTGGGAGGGGACCAGAGACTATTACTTCCCGACACATCTTGTTTGCCAATTTACACAACAAGACATTTATTTTAGTGATCTCCGATTGCCTCAACCGGACATCATTAGCGCCGACGTAGATAACAATTTAGGAAAATCTACGTTTACTTTTAGCCAGCGCTTTTAAATTTGATTCAATGTCGGTAGCTCTAGCCCCCGGAATACAATTGACTATGGTCGCCGGAGACGCTATTCTCATGTTTCGAAGTATGGAATCGCCAATGATAAGAGCTTTCTCTTTTTCCTCAATAGGTGTGAGTGGGGAGAATCTATTTGAAACGTGAGTTGGGTGGTGTACGGCCGGTTTAGGCCGACAACTATGTTCCCCGCCGAACCGTGACAAACTGGCCGTGCTGTGTCGGCTCTTCTGCTGGTGCGATGGGAGAAGAAAGAATGAATGAGTTCTGTAATGAAATGTACTTGGTTTTGAATTTGAAAGTAAAAAAATTATATTCACAATTATTTAGTTGTATTCTTATTTGTTGATAATCCAATGTGACAACTTACCCCACATACTATGACATAGTGTGACAACTTACCCCCTGATGGGGTAAGTTGTCACAAGTGCACACCCTCTATTTAACTGTCTACAACTCCATACTGAAATAAGATATGAATATGTAATGAATACAAAATATGTGCCCAAGACTTCCACCTTTCATTTGGTATGACATTTATACCATTGCGATGTATTGCGCCCAGTACAGGTAAGACAGAGTGAAAAGTGTGACAACATCTTTCACCACCGAGGGGTCAGGACAGAGAAGAGGCGAGACCACAAGGAGCGGCTGCCGGGCCCCGGAGGGATGGGACAGTCAGTTTGCCAGAGGAGGCTGAGGTGTAGGGTGTGATGAGTGTCTGGAGGTATGCGTGCTGCGATGGGGAGCCAGTGCAGAGAGGAGAGTAGAGGGGTGACGTGGGTGAACTTCGGTTGATTGAACACCAGACGTGCGGCAGCATTCTGGACTAGAAAATCGCCATGCCGGTTCACCTCCAAAACATTAAACTGTCTTTTGTCTTCTGTAACTATCATACTCATCCTCTCATATAGTTTCATTTTGGGTACCGAAGGGACGTGATCACCAGATGAAAAGTAATCAAACAAAGATGCAGAGTTGGCCTGTATGGCTCTGCCCCGAATGAAGAATGAAAACGTCATGTGTTTGGCAATTGATAAATATGAAAATAAATAAATGGATAGTTCCGCAATCTTGTCAAAATACGATTCCGCAAAATATACTAGCCTATCATACGCGTAGAATTCCAGCAAAAAATGTCCTCCCGCCTTTCATAAGGTAAATCGTCATAAATGTAAAACAAATCAGTTGGAAGGCTAAGGGATGTTCAATGGAATCTCTCCAAGGCGTCCCTGTCAAACATAGTTTAGTAGGCTATGTATTATTATTATTATTATTATTATTATTAGTAGTAGTAGTAGTAGTATATAATAGTAATTAGTAATAATAATACAAATAATTTATAATAATAACAATAATAGCATTATTGTTATATTGTATTGCTGTATTATAATAATTATAAAGTGGTACATATGGGGTGAAATGACAAATATGAAAAATGTTATTCCAAATATATATATTTAAGGCAAAAATAAATATTTAAGCTAAATGTTTTATTACCTGCGATGGATTGGCGACCTGTCCAGGGTGTATTCCTGCCTCTCGCCCGGAACGCATGCTGGGATTCCAGCCCCCCGCGACCCTAAGCGGCTTAGATAATGGATGGATGAATGTTTTATTACTGAATGGTTTTCAATATTTAGTAAACGTTTCAAAGAATTTCACGTTTCATACATTTAAAACATATTCAATACTACATTTTGTAAATGTGTAATTGCATGTGTAATGTTTAATAGGTAGGCTACAGCACTAGACACTAGTGCTGATTTTGTAAAAATAGGCCAAACAAACACGTCAGTGGATCCTCTCGTTTTTTGGAGAAAATGTTTAACCCTAACCAGTGTTAACTGTAATGTATTATCTCTACTAATATCTCATTGCAATAGGCTGTTAGCAACAATAAGCCTATAGCATGATTGTTTCAATGTTTTATTTTAAAAATGTAAGGATATCCTTTCCGAACAAATTAAACACCTGAACGCTTAAATAAGGCGGAATAGTTGATTCGTTGATTAGAAAGTTAACTTCAGAGCATGAGAAAACGGTGAATCAGTTATCTTGCTCTTTGCATGCATGTTGTGTTGAGTTGTGTTCACAAGTTGTTTAGCACACTATGCACAAATAAATAACACGTGGTTCACGTGTGGTTGGAATCTTGACAGGCTTTTTCTATAGCAGAAGATCTAAAAACCGCATAGCTTTGATGTTACTCGTGCGTAAATGGTTATAGTCGGAGATAGCGATAGCCTACATACTGGATGTTCGAGGTCAGTGTAACGGGTTTTGAAGTTTCGGTTGCTGAAATGGCTGAGAACCGGTCGTGTTGTTGTGGCGTCAATTTGTTCCATTCTGACCGGAAATCGCCCTTGTGCGTACAGATGAAGGCGTGCCCGAACTTGACACACGTAGGCTGTAGCTGTAAGCAGTCGCGGTCACATCTGCCAAACAAGTCGGACTGACACACTGAAACTATTGGTTCGGTTCACAGTCAGGTACCCAAATATGTTACATGTTCTCTGTCTCCTGCTCTTTGTTCTGTCCAACGGTGAGCAATTATATTACTATTTTCAAATGTATAAGAAGATTATGATGCCTTGCTTGGATAAATTGGAGAACCAACTAATGTGAAATGATAAAAGGTTAATATATGCATGTATTTATTCATATAAAAACAACGTGCTAAATGTATACGATTTCTTAAAGTTGTAGATATGATACCTATACTGTAAATAGTGCATAACATTTCAAATTTGATTGTTAGAGGAGATTGATTCGATTCGATTCCATTAGCCTGCTTCTATCATTTATAATAATCTGAAGTTTCTGATATTTTTTAAAGATTCTGACATTCTGTTTGAATCCTACGTCTTTGTTTTCTGCAGCCAATTCCGTCTCCGGCTCGGTAGTGTTCTGCACGCCCGGAGAGAGCGCCACAGTCAGGTACGAGTGTTCCGTGGGCCGGAAGTGTTATGGGAAGTTCATCCAGTGGGTTCGAATCACCTCTAACGGGCCACTCCAAATCATCGACACTAACTGTGAGAAATCGCCATGCCGGTTCAGCTCCAAAACATTAAACAATTCCCAGGCTGAACTGACGATCGCCCAGGTGGAACCTGGGGATTCCGGACAGTATTTAAGTAGAGATAACCTCACCGGCTACCTCGAGTTTGGCGATGTTGGGACCGTTTTACAGGTCGGTGGTAAGTAAGAACCCCGTCCCGAAGTTCTCTGACCCTGAAAAAGCTTAATTTTGAGTCCAGGTTGTGGGGAGGTATCCTGTCTCGAGGCTGAAGGACTGTAACGTTGCCCTACTATCAACAAAACTGTAGGAATAGTACAGTGAAGGGGTTAGGATTATTAAATTGCTTTGGAATTTGTTCCATCTAATTACCTTTCGATTGCCATCGGACAGTGCCGCACAGTCTGAAACGGTTTATAGGAAACGACGAACGACGAACATGTGCATGCAATGAAAGCTGCCCACCTGAACGTTTGCGCATGCCATTTTAGTGGCCGGAGCTATAGGCCTTTATGTTATTGGAGGGAAAATAGGGTCACGTTGAATATGTCAGAAATTCATATATCTACAACCGAAAATAATTGTATCTAAACGTAAAGCTATCAATTTGAAATCGCATAAATGGACATGTGTTGTCATAAACATTTATAAATTATTTGGACTAGTTTTTATTTTGGATTAAAATACATACTTGCACAAAAAAGGCATGCATATCTGAGCGCAGAGGGAAACAGATAAAGGCATTACTGAAAACACGTATGTCTCAAAGAGTGCAGATAAATGGTCTTATGTCAGAGCAACTTTGTTCATCCACCGGGTCTCCTAAGGCTGTGTGCAATCCCCCATCTTGTGCATTCTTTATACCGATGACTGAAAAAGTCATTATGAGGTTAGACATGCCATTATGTTGACCATGTCATAATTAGTCTCCTCCAAAATGGTAACACGGACCATGGAACTGTGGCGGATTATTTAATTGAATGGTGTTATAACTTGTTTTTTAATCAAATGTGTCTAAAACCAAAGATATGGTCATTGATTTTAGAAGACTACGACCAATCATAAAACCTACAGCCAATGAACGGCAATAGATTGAAATTGTCAACAGTTACAAATATCTCTGCACTGTTGTTGATTGCAAACTTTTGAGGAAATTATGGATGACCTATGCAAGGAGAGCCAACAGTGCTTATTTTTCCAGAGAAAATTCAGCTTATTGTCTGTAGGACAATGGTGACTCTATTTTATATAACATTTATATAATCTGTTTTAACTTTCTACGTGGTAGCCTGTTTCAGTAACATGAACACAGACTGAGCAACACAGTGATAGTAGCCAGAAATGCCATTGGTGTAGTTACAGCTTAAAGACATTTTCAGCAAATTTGAGTTTATTCCTTCACGGTGTCGATTCAGGTTACATAAATTTAAGTGCAACAGAACAATGAGCTTCTCTTTCATCCCCACAGCCCTTAATATGCTGAATTTGCACAAGTAATTGCTATTATTTTTACCATGATGGTGGCCTTTATGTATTTCTTGTATTTAACAACATGACAACACCACTGGCACACATCCTATTTATGACTACAAAGGAGCTCCTGATTCTCTTACTGTATGTTTGCATTTGCTGATGGATGTTGTGTTAAGTTGTATTGTGTGTCTTCTTAACTTAATTTGTTTTGGTTATGAACAGAGGGATTGGGTTTTCACGGATGACAAAATGCATCACGTATGAGTGTGAAATATTCTCCTGAAATGTATGTATATAATTGGTTAAAACTCCAAACAAATCATATGAAACTATTTAAGTAGAATGTCCACTTAAGATTAATATACATGTATCCTAAGTTACATCTTACATTTGAGCAGTAAAGAAAACAATGAAATGATAAAAATAGTAGATAATTATTTATCAGCAAATAGAACATTGAAAGGTAGAGAGAAGTAATGGAGGAACCTACAAGTGACAAACATATTTAGCCAACCCAGATTCATTTAAAACATTACATTTTCATTTTTCATGATTCAATTTATGAAAAGAAACCCAGTTCAGTTATAGCTGTTATGAATGAAAAATGAATACTACAAAAATGAATAAAAAAACAGGAAAAAATAAAATGACATTCTATAAGAAATTGTGGTTCTATATGAGATGGAAAATTAAATGGACATGCAACAGATAAAAGGGGAAAATTAATAAAAATGGAAAATTGAGAAATGGATAAAAGGTCAAAAAAAAAAGCCAAACCATAATTATATAACCATAAATATACTTTAACTAATTTAAATATAACTCATTTCAATTTATGAAATGGGCTACATTACAAGGAGGCTGATCTAAACTATACTATCGACTACTTTTACTTTTTATCATACAGATTTATTTCATATTTTACATATAGTGTGTGTGTGTGTGTGTGTGTGTGTGTGTGTGTGTGTGTGTGTGTGTGTGTGTGTGTGTGTAAATGTATATATGGATTTGGGTTTGGATGCAATTTGGAAATTTTTCAGTAAATCAAGATTTTTGTTGTGCTTTCTTGGTATAACTTATCAATTCCAAAAAGGGTGACCCTAAATTCATTCAAAAATTAACATTTAAAAATAGATATATAATTTGATATTTTTTTTTTTTTTTTGCATCAAAAACAGATAAATCCACCATCAGATTTTTGGATAAATTGAAATTGGTTCACCCACAATGAGATTCCATTGCACTCCGGTTGTGCTGACCACTGCGAATTTCCCAAACGTTGGAATCTTGACTGCATAATTTCTGGTAGTGGGGGACTGCGTTTGGTCTCTGCCTTGATATTATGGTGAAAAGACTACCTCTTTCGCTTTATAGGTCCCTGTTCTGAATTGTACTGCACGGTTGTGCAAATTTAGTACCGTTTCCTTTAAAAGATAAAATACAGTAGTGGATATCTTGGTTTGTGCAAACAAGAGGGAACGGCATGTATCATTATTGCAACCAAACGTTGATTAACTGTACATAAAGCATGAGATATATATTGAGTTTTGCAACAAAATGATTTGATAATCGCAAAGACGGCACTGTGATCTCAATCACGGCTTATTTGGTTTAGTTTGGGGTATGAACTCTTCATATACAGTGGGGAAAATAAGTATTTCACCCCCTGCTGATTTTGTGAGTTTGCCCCCTTACAAAGAAAGGAACGGTCTATAATTTTCATGGTAGGTTCATCTTAACAGTGAGAGACAGAATATTTAAAAAAATCCCAGAAAATCACATTATATGAATTTTAAACATTTATTTGTGTTTTATTGAGGAAAATAAGTATTTCACCCCCTACCAATCAGCAAGAATTCTGGCTCCCACAGACCGGTTATGTGACCAGGAGGCACACAGATTAGTCCTCTTACTTAATTAGTACTCCTAATTAAGTACTCGTTACCTGTATAAAAGACACCTGTCCACAGAATGAATCAATGAATCAGATTCCAACCTCTCCACAATGGGCAAGACCAAAGACCAAATTGTCTAAGGACATCAGGGAGAAAATCGTAGACCTGCACAAGACTGGAATGGGCTACAAGACCATTGGCAAGCAGCTTGGTGAGAAGGAGTCAACTGTTGATGCGATAATTAGAAAATGGAAGAAACACCAATTGACCATCAATCTCCCTCGGTCTGGGGCTCCACGCAAGATCTCACCTCGTGGAGTGAACCTGATCATGAGAAAGGTGAGGAACAACCCAGAACTACACGGCTGGAGCTTGTTGATGATCTCAAGGCAGCTGGGACCACAGTCACCAAGATGACCATTGGTAACACACTACGCCGTAATGGATTGAAATCCTGTAGTGCCCGCAAGGTCCCAATGCTCAAGAAGGCACATGTACAGGCCCGTCTGAAGTTTGCCAATGAGCACCTGGATGATTCAGAGGAGGCTTGGGAGAAAGTGCTGTGGTCAGATGAGACTAAAATCGAGCTCTTTGGCATCAACTCGACTCGCCGTGTTTGGAGGAAGAAAAAAGCTGCCTTGGACCCCAAGAACACCATCCCCATCGTCAAGCATGGCGGTGGAAACATTATGCTTTGGGGCTGTTTCTCTGCTAAGGGGACAGGACGACTTCACCGGATCGAGGGGAGGATGAATGGGGCCATGTACCGGGAAATCTTGGGTGAGAACCTCCTTCCCTCAGCCAGAACACTGAAAATGGGTCGTGGATGGGTGTTCCAGCATGACAATGACCCAAAGCATACGGCTAAGGCAACAAAGGAGTGGCTCAAGAAGAAGCACATTAAGGTCATGGAGTGGCCTAGTCAGTCTCGGACCTTAATCCTATAGAGAATCTGTGGAGGGAGCTGAAGCTTCGAGTTGCCAAGCGACAACCTACAAACCCTAAGGATTTGGAGAGGATCTGCAAAGAGGAGTGGGCCAAAATCCCTCCTGGGATCTGCGCAAACTTGGTGACCAACTACAAGAAACGTCTGACCGCTGTGCTTGCCAACAAGGGTTTCTCCACCAAGTACTGAGTCATGTTTTGCTAGGGGGTGAAATACTTATTTTCCTCAATAAAACACAAATAAATGTTTAAAATTCATATAGTGTGATTTTCTGGGATTTCTTTAAATATTCTGTCTCTCACTGTTAAGATGAACCTACCATGAAAATTATAGACCGTTACTTTCTTTGTAAGGGGGCAAACTCACAAAATCAGCAGGGGGTGAAATACTTATTTTCCCCACTGTATATATATATATTACATGTGCTATATAATAATTATAATATAATAATGATTATTATTACAACTATAATTTATACTACTAATAATAATACTTTTTGGAAGATCCTAATTCAAACCCCCACTGTACTCAATGAAAATATATATTTTTCCATTCTTGTGACTTATCTACATGCACTGCTTCCTTTTTGCATTTTAAAATACATTTAACCGTTTGAATGTTACTGATTGGCTTGTTAACAAATCTATACATCAATATATCTGTTGGTAGCAGAAAGCACAAATGGCTCTGTGATTGGTGAAAATAAATCTTTCTCTTTTCAAAATCAACAGTTACCATTACATGACCATCTTTAAAAATCTGGTTTGTGTCATTTCTTCTGTTGTACTCTTCTTTATCAGATGTTTGGATGAACCACATTGAAGTACTGATGCTGATGGGATGGATGAGCAAGGATGGAAAACAAGAGCTGGATCAGAGTAACATACAAACATCAAACAGTAGTGAAGAGTTAATGCTCAAATGGATGTATGAGACAGACATAAATTCAGAGTTAGGTGGGAGTGACTTTCCAGATGTAAAGCGCATTGAGTTGCGTTGTGTAGTGACTGGACTCAGTGCCCCCAGGGCCAATGTCCTTTGGCATTCCTCCCAGGGAACAAGGGTGGAAACTGGTCAGACCTGGCCACTGGCAAATGCTACCAGAGGGTGAGTGGGGGTAAAGTGGGGCTAAAGGCTAAATTAACCATTCTTATTTTGTACAAACATATTTATTTTGCAGTGGGCTTCACAGCAAGAAGGTTGCTCAGTTGGTAAAGGCTAGGCCCACAGTCCAAAGACATGCACGTTAGGCTAATTGGAGGTGCCGTAGGTATGAGTGTGTGAAGTGCCCCAGAACCTGGCGACCTGTATCAGTCGCCCGGAACCCATCAACTATGACCAGGAGACCATGGATGGATGGATGGATGGATATGTATTTTGAGGGCTTCCGAGTTGCTCCTTGTCTAGGCCCACCAGGGGTGAGCCAGAACCTGGGGTTGACCAGGAGACCACAGTGGCATGGCCAGGGTTCCAGGGTTCCTTAGGTCACCTGTGGGCCACATCACCTGTGGGCTAGCCTGTGGCCCAATGGCTTTGTAAACTGTCAGAATGTTTGAATTCAGTGTTGCAAACATTTTCATGCTCAAAAGGAAATTGATTGAAAGCCATAATAAATTGACACTGCAGAGACTATCTCTGAGCTTTGAAAGAAAACCAATGGAACTAATTACATTATTACGCGCAATAATTACATTAATTTTATGCAACCAAATTAAACAGGGTTTGGAGTTCACCTCAAAGTGTCGAGATGACACTGAAAGGAGAAAAATGTTTGTACAAGTAGCCTATGCATCTCTTTCCGAATTCTTGCTTTAATGTTTACAGGTACAGATTAGAGAGCCGGTTGCGCATTGGAGTAAAGCCGGGTTGGGAGGATGAGTATAACTATCCACACCATCGCTCTAAGGATATGGATTTGGATAGGATCGTGGAGATGGATGAAGAATTGTGGTGTGAGGTCCAGGTCGGGGTCAATTCCTCTGTTATCAGCTCAACGTTTTCTTTCCTTCAGGAAACCCATACTAAGCCTGGTTAGTATGAATACCACACAGCCTCATCTGTCTAAAGCAGTGGTCTCAAACTCAGTGCCATGGTGGGCCGTGTGTATGAAGGTTTTCATTCCAACCAATTACTGGTGCCTTAATTGGTTCAACTACTCATTCAGCCATGTGCATGTACCTCTGTGCATTTTCACGCTAAAGCACTATAGGCAACAATTGTTATTTAGATAATACAAATAACACATTTCACTTTATATGCATTAGGTGCAAGCCAACAGTATAATTTAGCAAATAATGCAATGAATGATCTATTCAAGAGTGGAGGCTGGAGTAAAAACCAGCATACACATGCCCCTCCATGGCACTGAGATTGAGACCATTGAAATGATGTTAAATAAATAAATACACAAATGACTATGTTTATACAGTATATCCATATTTAGACTAAATATCCATAGGCATGTTTATAGATGTCAAGAGGCAAAAGATTATTCATTATTTTTAACATGACCGATTTTCAATTTACCCAGATGTTGTTGATGGGTCCAGGCGGTGCATATTCCCATTATTTGGTGAGCTACAGACAGTTTTTTTCCCACTTTCTCATTAGCCACTGTGGCCAAAATGAATGAGAGCTTATAGGGAACTACTCTAAAAAGAATGAAAATGTCTCCCAAGAAACTCCAACCTGTATAGCAAAGTTATTATACCTTAACATTTTTTAAGGTTTAATTAATGATGTTGCTTGTTGTTTTTAACATTTATTAGAATAAATGTTGAGTGTTTTTTGCTTGTCTTCCTACGGGGATTAGCTGCTTTTTCAATGATTTATTCATCTGTAGTTCTCAAACCAGAACTGCGTAAGCACACAGACTGTGGCTGATTGATAGTCCCAAACAAAAAGGATTTAAGTTAGCTAATTATATAAAACGCAAAGAACAATCCAAAGGCATAACAACATTGCTATTGGGGTTGTGTTGTAGTTTGTTGGGGGACATTTTCATGCTTTTTGGAGTGGGTCCCTGTCAGCTCATTGATTTTGGCTATGGTGGCTAATGCTAAAGGGAAAAAAACTGCCTGTATCTCACCAAATAATTAGAATATGTGCCATCTGAACTGACAAACTGTCTGAACTGATCAACAACATTGTGGGTATTTTGAAAGTTGATTAAAAAAAAACTAATTACCGTTTGCTGTCTGTTGAAGGTCTTGCCATAATAAAAAAAAAATCTCCATAAGTGTGGATATTGTAACCTACTGCCTTGAATAATTATGTTTAACAGTGAATGTAGAGTATTTTATTTTAAATGAAATATCACATTCTTGATCGTAACTGGTTTGTGTTTAGTTGCTGTCGGTAATAGTCAAATACCGTCCTGTGTTATTTTCAGAGGGGTGCCTTGGGCTTCTTTGGGCAGCCATAGCGGTTTGTGTGCTCTGTGTGTGTCTTCTCACTTGGTCTGAAAGACCAAGTCAGACAGACTGGTGTACAGTGAAGTGAGATACAGATGCGAGTGAAGAGGACAGTACGCGTGAAAGACGGAAAGAGAAATCCAGATGCCCTCAGAGAGATGCAGGAACACCCATCACGACTGCAAGACTTCCCTTTGGAGAAAACGGATAGGAAAGCAGAGACAATTCAGTCATTCAGTTTTCCCAAATGTTTATCACGTCCCTGACTGTACACTTACAGTGATTTGTAATGTTCACTACATTTCCTAAGTTTGAGGGAATATTAATAGAGATAGATAGGTTTGTCAGACCAGTTGTTTCTTGTAACCTTTTTTCTATGACCCACCTCTACAGATTTAAGATTGTTTCTTTACCACACCAAAATAATACAATAAATATGCCACTTGTGTTAATGTTGCATTATTATCCTGCTACTTAGCGAGAGAAGTGCAAACTGAATTAGTCTGAACTAAAATGTTTCGGTAAATACTTTTTTGTCTTAGCTTATGATTTATGTGATTAATTATACCATCTAGAAGCATTCAGATGAGTGGTTTAGAATGTTTCACCTTTTTCCACACCTTAAACGGATCTAAAAATAAAGTGCTGTGAAGATAACTGTGCAAAATGTTTCTGCCATCTGGAAAGTAATAGATGCTTCTATAAAGAAGCTTTCAACACCTGTATTACCACTAAGTATAAAAAGGGCTTATGCACATACTGCAAGTAAGCAATTGCATTAATTCACTGTCATGATTAGTCAGAAAGCCCTCTGGAAATGATGGCCAGATTTTTGTTGTTGTCTAGGTAGTAACCTTGATCTATCCCCCTAATGGCTTATTGGAATAGTGGTCTTAGAGTTTTTTGAGAATATGTGCATATCCATTAAAACTTTTAATAAATTGAATTTTTTTCAATTATTTGTGTCATTCCCTGATTTCCATCTGCCTAATTCAGGTGTGGCCCTCTCACTTTTTCTTGATATTTCACACAATAATTTGTCCTGTGCAAGAAAGAACAGAGACAGAATTCCATGTGCATCGGAAATAATATTTGGTATATGGCCAATTGAAATCTTTTTTTTATTTTTTATCTAGTTAGTAATGTTGATCTTTCCCCCTAATGTTTTATTGCAGGGGTCGGGAACCTTTTTGGCTGGGAGAGCCATAAAAACCAAATATTTTTAAATGTATTTCCTTGAGAGCCATATAATATTTAATCAAATTGAATGCAACTTAATGCGTGCATTTTCTAAGACCTACATTTTTAAAGTATAACGTGTCTCTGAGTAGCCTACTTATAAAAGCGCTATATATAATAAATGTATCTTTATTCTTCTTAATAATATTGTTGTTATATGTAGCTAACCAATAATACATTAAATTAATTGCCATTAATGCGACTTCTGGTGCTGCATGGTTTTGCTGATGGCCTTGTAGTCTGGTTCATACGTGGTGAGGTTAAGCTTCATGCAGGCGTTGAGGCGTCCATCAGTTACACGTGAGCGTAGGTTGGTCTTTATGTTTTTCAGATGCGAGAAAGACTGCTCACATGCATATGTAGAGCCAAACATGGTCAATACGGCAATAGAGATAGTGAAACTGCAGGAGCCACTCAGTGTTAGCTAGCTCAGGATGCTCGACGCCTTTCATTTCGAGAAAAGTCCGGATTTAAGCCGCAAAACGGCTGAGCACCTTCCCCCTTGACAACCAACGCACATTGCTGTGTAAAAGCAGACCGGGATAATTATTCCCAACTTCGTCTAACAGTGCTTTAAACTGGCGATCATTTAAAGCTCGGGCAACAATAAAGTTGACCACTCGAATGACCAGCGACATCACCTCACCAAGCTGCTCGCCACACGTTTGAGCACAGAGCCTCCTGGTGCAGAATGCAATGGAAACTTAGGATGGGTCTATTTTCATGTTCACGAAGAAGCGCTACAAATCATTTGTTTTCCCCCATCATACAGGGAGCACCATCAGTACACACAGAAATAAGTTTACCCATCGCTAGATTTTTTTCTTGAGTGAACTCCATGAAAGACTTGAATAAATCCTCCCCTCTTGTTGACCCTTTCATTGGCAAAACAGCAAAACTTTCCTCACGCAGTGTGTCACCTGCAGCATACCTCGCAATTATACTAAACTGAGATAAATGGCTAACGTCTGTCTGTTGACTCATCTAAAGCGAGAGAAAAGTATGTCCCTGCGTTTATGTCTTTAATTTGTGTTTCCTCAACTTGATTTGCCATGATGATGGCACGACCGTGAACAGTTTTTGCTGACAGAGGCATGTCTTTTATTCATTTAATTATCCTGTCTTTATTTGAGAAGTCATCAAACAGTTCATTGGCCACATCAAGCATGAATGTTTTGGCATAATCGCCATCTGTGAATGGCTTTCCATTCCTTACTATGGCCAAAGCACCAGCAAAACTAGCCGAATTCCCGTCACCTTGCTTGGTCCATACACGGAGTTGCTGCTGATTGGCTTTCACTCTCCGCTGTAGCTCTTGGCATGCCTTTTTCCGCTTTACATTTGACCGTTTCATCTATGCAATTTTATCATTGCATATTAGACATACCGCAGACCCTGCTCTCTCCACAAAGGCAAATTCCTCTGTCCACTCGGCCTGGAACGTACGGTAACCTCATCTTTTCCGTCATAAGGGTTAGATGCAGATAAACTAGCCGGTTATCTGACGAAAAGGAGGAAAGTTTATTTCTTGACCTTACAACGACCCGTGCCGTGCCGCATTATCCAATGAAAATTTAGTTTTGGTGTCGACAGATTAAAATAGATCAGAATATTTTATATTTTGAATGTTATTTTCAAAACTGTCATTTCTGTTAAATGTTTTACTTTAAAATGACACAGTAGAATTATTTATTATCGTGTTAAAAAATGTCAGCTCAAATTTCTCTGCGAGCCATATGCAGTCATCGAAAGAGCCATATTTGGCTCGCGAGCCATAGGTTCCCGACCCCTGTTTTATTGGAATAGTGGTCTTAGAATTTTTTTTAGAATGTATGCATATCCATTTTCAATTATAATAGATAACAGTATTTGTATTGTATTGTATTTTTTTTAATGGCCAAAATTAGAATTTCGATTAAACATATTTTCAACAGTTACAAATGTTAAGTTCTGTCCAGGTCCTTCTTCTGAACCAAAGGGGTGATTATATTTAGCGCCCATGTAGGTGTTCAGGTCTCATGAACACGTCAGACAAGGAGAGAGATGTGAGAGTGTGAACGTGCGAAAGAGGAGGAGCGGGGAAACAGATTCGAACTAGAGACCAAAGAGAAGTGGATGGGCCTCAGCTAAAATGTTAAATTTCCAGGAAATTTTTGGGATAACACACACGGGCCTCACTGGTAAAACTGTAAAATAAAAGATGAAATGTTTCCAGGGAAATTTTGAGGGGGCTGGCGGATGCCTGCTGCCCACACACAGAGCAGAAACTACCACACACACACACACACAGATGTGTCGGGGGAGGGGGAGGAGAGGAGTAGAGAGATAATGGAGTCCGTGGAAGATCTGTAGAGTGGAAAAGGTGTGGGAGTAAGATTATAATGTTTAATAGTGTCTGGGAGCATAAGAGGGGTGAGCTTGTTGATGATGTCTGTCTTCTTGCTGAGAGGCTCTGTCTTCTTGCTCGGTCCACCTCATGGAGGTGAGGTGGTAGCCCTGGCTGGTTCTTCTTCAAGTTCTTCTTCAGAAAGTCAAGCTCACAGTGTTCTTCCTGGTCATGAGAGGTCTTGTAGAAGAGATTCTTGGAGCCTTTCCTGGCCTGAATCTCCATCATGCTAGCCAGCTTCACCCCAGTCTGCTTGAGCTTCGCCTGACTTTGGTCACCCTTCCAAGCCAGGACATCCTCGTTCTTGAGTTCGATGACTTCAATGGTGTGGTTGGAGTTGCTGACAACATCAACAAAGTCATCAAAGTCATAGTTTTCCACCAGGGCGCTTCTTTATTCCCAGCTCCACCCCATGGTGGATAGAATCTGCACAATATGCACAATAATCTCTGTTGATGTTAATATGTATGTGTACTAACAATGTGTATTTGTCCACCTACAAATCCCCTGATTTTTGCGGGTACATTCCAGGGGTCTATGGTTTTGTAAACAAAACATAGCTTTTTTAAAACCTGATACTAACATTTCACTCTTGGCCTGTACCTTGACGTTGGTGAGTGAGCTTTAAACTAAACCAGGCCATTTTCTGTCTGTAACTTACTATTTCAGTGTTTTGATCATGGGGAAATAAAATGTATTATTATGAAATAATAATAAAGTAAGGTTTCATTACAGTGTTGTCAGATAACACAAGTGATAGGCATGTTGCCATAAACTGACGTAAGCTGTAATGACTACTGATGACACCGCTTATGTCAACTTTATGACACTGTTTTATGTTGACTATATGTGTTGGTGTTACTGATCCATTTTTTGTTGCCAGTTCTACTTATTTGATCTATTCCAGTACAACGATTTGGGAAACACTGCAATGGATTGGTCTATATATATGTATATATATGGCATTTAGCAGACGCTTTTATCCAAAGCGACTTACAGTAGATAGTGCATACATTTTTCAGTGCATGTGGTCCCAGTGGGAATTGAACCCACAACCTAAGCGTTGTCAACACTGTGCTCTACCAACTGAGCTACACAGAACCACAGTCTAAATGTGACTAATACTTTTTTAAATTCTATTCCATTCTAAAGCCGTAACAGAACATTCTATTCCATTCTAAAGTTTGAGAATATAGACGGCTGTCTGCTTCAGTGATAACTGTTTGCAATCTGAGTCTGTCACAAAACAAAAGTACAGTTTTATTTTAGGTATTGTTAGTGTGCTAAACATTACTTCAAAGTACATACGCGATTACGCGTATCTCTCTACTCCTCTCCTACACATGTGTGTGTTATTGCTTGTGTGTGGGCAGCAGGCACCCTCAAAATTTCCCTGGTTATTAGGGTGCCTGCTTTGCAAAGTAAAGGCACCCTATTGTTATTCCTCATACTACTAATTTATTTATTTATTCTTCCGTACAAAACTTTGGCGCACTACTAGTCTCGCAACGTTGCCATCACACACACACAAAATACATCAAAACGTGCGCCTCGAATGGGAATAGCACACTAGTACTTTTCTTAGCGATCGCACGAAACGTGACTTTTTTTGGCCCATTAAAATGAATGGGAAATTGTAAAAAACCTCACAAAAACAGCACTCTCTGTCCTTTTGGGCGATTTATAAAAAAACCGTGAGTCCTATTTCAATGGAAGTAACATTGGATGAGAGAGCACAAAAATTCCTACAATGCATACACTTTTGGTGTATAAATTGTACCTGTAGAGTGAAAGGTGTGGGAGTAAGATGATAATGTTTGGAAGATTTCTTTTCACACACAGCGTCGGATGTCACTTAACATGGGAGTCTATGGAGCGGAATGTTCAGAGCTAGAGTTAGTGATGTCATAATGCCCTCTACCTTCAGAAGCAAAAAAAAAATGTGTAAGCAAATTATTATTATTTTTTTTACATTTATTTATTTGCAAAGCAAAGGCACCCTATTGTTATTCCTCATACTTATTATTATTATTTGTATTCTTTATTCTTCTGTACAAAACTTTGGTGCGCCACTTCGCGGTCTGTCTCTGACATTCCCCGTTTCATGGAACTTGGCCTTCAGTTTGGGAACACCAGCTTGAAGTTGCCCTATCACACGGGCCTTATCGAGATCAGACAAACGTGGTATGCCGATTCTTGGAGCAGACACCAATTGACCATTGTAGCAGGGCCCATGCTCACAGGCACTGCCAATCAGGTGCCATTCAGACACCTGATTGTCAGCACCTGGGGGTACCGGAAGCTCAAAACAAGAGTCAATAGCAACAGATAAAGCTAGGCAGAGAAGATTTGGCAAATCTTTCATGGGCGCAACCCACATACTCAGCTGTGCTGCTCATCCCACAAATGCATGTTCCTTACAAATGGGGCACCATTTAAAAGGGAAACGAACAGGCTTTCCAACGGTATACAATTTATTGCCAAGAAGCATTGTTACAACAGAGAAATAATCTACCAAACACATATTTCCAAACTTTTTGTTTGATGTTTATTATTAAACCAGTATTGAATCCTAACAAACTGTCAATGCCCACATTCTAGTTGGCTTGCTAGTCAGCAAAATCTATTTACACATGCAGTTACCTACTTTAAACCTTTATTCAGGTGAACTTGTATAATGCTAGATAACAAACTAGTCGATTAACTCCTTATCAGAATGTTATTTTCTGGTTGCTTTTCAGATTGCTCTCATTAATTTTTCCCTCTTCACTTTTTACATTTTTGGCAACTTTAGCAAGCTAGTTAAGTTGGCTTCTTGGAGTTGTTTTAGTAAATGTACCCAGGACTCCCTGGAAAACAGTATTATTACTGAGTGGACTATCCTGGTGACGGTGGTGCAGTGGATACTGTCGCCTCACAGCAAGAAGGTCTCGGGTTCGAATCCAGGCCGGGGGCCTTTCTTTGCATGTTCTCCCCGTGTCCGCGTGGGTTTTGTATTTGGTTTCTTCCCACAGTCCAAAGACTTGTGATGGAGAGTCTAAATTGCCCGTAGGTATGAGTGAATGGGTTTGCCCTGCGATGGATTCAGGGTGTATTCCTGCCTTGATTCTGGGATAGGCTCCAGCAAGCGACCCTGACCAGGAATAGCGGCTTAGACAATGGATGGATGGATGGATGGACTATCCTGGTGAAATAAAGTTGAACTTTAAATTTCTTTTACGAATTTGTATTTGAAGTTGTGATAAGAATTGTATTTAATCTAATTTGATTTTAGTTTTGTTGCACGGGATATTTAAATTATTTTTGCAGAATAGTGAATCTTGTTTTTATTTTCCATTTTGCAAAGGTTTAGTTCTGTTTTGTAAAGGTATACCTACTAATAAAGTTCTTTCAGGTATTTGATCTGGGGCCAGATGAATCTTTTCATGAATTAGTATTGACATTAATATGGTAATAATCACTAATTTGTCCTGGCAGATTTGTGTTTAACATTTTGACTAACCATGTATTGTTTTGATCATTTTGATTAATGGTCATATACTCTAGTCACTTTGTATGTACATCACCTCAATTTTAATGCAAATATCCATCGGCACTTCGTCACTTTATATTTACAATATTTAAAACTCTTATTCTTACTGTCTATATTACCCATTTTACTGGTTCTGGAACTGCTGCTAATGTTTTACTGTTTTACTGCTATGTATATTTCTGCTATTGTTTACTACGTAGTTGATGCTTGCCATGTCCTTAGAATTTCATTGTTCAGAATGACCTTGTGTTATACTGTGCACTTGATAAATGAAACACTTTGACTTTGACTTTGATCTTTTTGAGGGGTAGTATATTGCTTTGCATGCTGTGCTGCTGTTGCTGATCTTTTAACAATTGTTTGTGCAGAAAGAGTACGAGTGACCCAGAAGGAAAACCGAGAACAGCCGCTGTGAGTGTGTGGGGGATTGCAAGGCGGGTGCAGACAGGTGCAGCCCTTCCTCCCTATGTTTCTGCCCATCTTCCGTCTGTGGTGAGAGTGTATGCTGGCTTACCCTCTCCCCTCCCCTTACGTCTCGCACTCACTCTTCCACACACATACACTCATTTATGCAAACACACGCTCACACTGAGCCATGCTCAGAGCAGTAGGGGAAAAAAAAATATTTGGGGAATTTGATCTTGCTCCAGGTTTTCGAGGCTGTTAACACTTTTTTTTCAATCTTTGGTCTATTCTCTTTATATCTTGGTCTTCGGTCTCTTCATTTATTATTGATTTTTTCTTTTCTTTTTCCGGGTTGATTATTTTCTGGACACTCTGTTCCAGGTTTGCGTTTAGTGTGACCTGCTCTTGATGGAAGGTTTTTCATTTGTAATATGAGTCGGAGTGCTGAATACATAGCTGCCCTTGTCTTTCTCATTTTCCTGTCCAACATGTACCCTCCTTCCCTCTCTCCCTCCTCCCCTTGCCTTATACCACACTCTTTTGTTCATCTCATAGCACTTACGTTTTCCTTAAGGTCCATCGCCTTCCATTTCACTTATGCCTTCAACCGCTGTAATTGCTCTATAATCTTTTGGGTGAGCCATCTTTCCAAAAGTATGATCTTCATTCTCCTCCCTCAACTCTCCCTCTCTGTATCATGGATTTCTCCCTCCGCTACCTTCTCTCCCAGACCCCGTGTCAACACCCAACATTGCTCTTCGGCCCACCTAACCAAACGTCCTCCCTCTCTAATTTGCTCCCTTCATCTTGCTCTCTCCCATCCCAGATGCCTTACATGAGACGGTATCCATCTTCGGAGTGGGCCAGCCGAGGCAACTACCAGGACCAGGCCCACGTACGCAAGTACCGGCGGCGAACATCCCCTTCCCTGTCCTCGAGCATTGAGCGGGAGAGAAGAGGGGGAGGACACCGGCACGAGGGCAGCTACCTGCGCTCCAGGAGGTCAGTGCTTTGACCCTGTGGGTCACCTGAGGGTTCTCCACAAATTAACGGCAGTTTTTTGAAGTCCTTACCCAGTAACACAAAGCTTAGGCTGCACAAGTATGTTGTGTGTGGGCTCTTTTAGGGTGTGGTCTTATGGTATTCTGAACTGTCGCTAGTAGCCTGCGGGCCTCAAATGCACAGATCTCTCACACACAGGCATGCCAAAAGAACACTTTGAGTAATTATTTGAAGCAAGTCCTGGATGTAATTAAAATTGAGCAAATAATGTAAGCTCCCAAATGACTTCAGCTCCTAAGTGGAGTGGTTCAGTGATGTGTTTCACAAAAAAAAGTAAAAAACGTGGCAAGATACCTTTGTTCAGAATGTAGAAAAGACCCAATAAAAAGAGTTTGGGGAAAAAAACGAACAAAACCCCCCCATGTCATTACATAACATAACATAACATAAGGGGAAGACGAGAACAGGCCATTCAGCCCAACACTGCTCGTCCATTCCTACCACTAATCTGCTCACAATGCTTAGTTTACCCGAAGGCTAGAGTGTCTAACACTGGATCGAGCCTGGCCTTGAATACCCGTAGTGTCTCAGCCTCCACTACATGTCCAGGCAAGCTATTCCACGCATTGATCACTCTGTGTGAAAAAATATTTCCTAGTGTCCGTGTGAAATTTACCCTTTGTCAGTTTCCATTTATGCCCCCTCGTTCTGCTAATCGAACTCAACTTGAATAATTTCCTGTACTTCACTTTGTTAATTCCTTTAATAAATTTAAAAACCTCTATCAAATCTCCCCTAAGTCTCCTTTTACTAAGCTTGAACAGTCCAAGCATCTCTAGCCTTTCCTCATAACACTTGTCTTTTATGCCTGGAATCAGTCTGGTTGCCCGTCTTTGGACCTTTTCCAGCGCATCTATATCTTTTTTGTAGTGCGGTCCCCAGAACTGCACACAATATTCCAAGTGTGGCCTAACAAGGGCATTGTATAGGGTGCGTATGATCTCCTTCGATTTGTACTCAATACTCTTGGCTATGTATCCCAGTATCCTGTTGGCTTTTTTAACTGCTACCGCACATTGATCAGACCCTGACAAGCTTTGATCAACTAGTACTCCTAGGTCTTTTTCTACGTGTGCACATTCTAGTTTTCTACCTCCCATAAAATAATCCTGTCCTATGTTTTTATTCCCCACATGTAGAACTTTACATTTAGTTGTATTGAATTTCATTTGCCAGGTTTCTGCCCATTTCTGGATTCTATTCAGATCGTCTTGGATTACTTTAGTAGATTCCTGACTATTTGCTAAGCCTCTCAGTTTTGTATCATCTGCAAATTTAACTAATGTACTTTCAATGTCCATATCAATGTTGTTTATGTAAATGATAAAGAGCAGTGGTCCCAGCACCGAACCCTGCGGGACTCCACTTCCCACTATACCTTCCTCGGATAAGATCCCGCTTATTACTACCCTTTGTGTTCTATCCCGTAACCAGTTCCGAACCCACCTGTAATTCCTACTGCTCTCATTTTGATAACGAGTTTGTCATGTGGCACCTTATCAAATGCTTCTGTTAATAATTCTGCTGTTTTTAATTCTGTGTTCCCCAACTTATATAAAATAAAATAAAAAACATTTGTACCAATTTTTAGTAAGAACATAGCTCATGATAATTATTCTGCACAGCACCGTGCATATACCTTTTTTCACATCAAATTTCACTATCGATTGTTATTATTTAAACGTTTAGTCATTTTACTATCTGTAGTTTCTCTCTGCCATTTCCATCATGACACACGCACAAGTATTATAACTAATGTTTTAGCCATTGTGTATTGGGGTATTGAGATCTCCGTTTGCTACACCAGGCTCTCCCTCCATTCACGCTCCAAAGGACCTTAGACCCATGGTGAGTGAGTCCCTGGACCCCCTGCAGTTCGCGTACCAGGCCAAAATCGGCGTGGACAATGCCATCATCTACCTGCTGCACAGGGCTTATTCACACCTGGAGAAGCCGGGCTGCACAGTGAGAGTCATGTTTTTTGACTTCTCCAGAGCTTTTAACACCATCCGGCCCCTTCGGCTTGCAGATAAGCTCTCAGCCATGCAGGTAGACCAAGACCTGGTGGCCTGGATCACAGACTACCTTACGGGTAGGCCTAAATACGTCCGGCTGCAGAGCAGCCTGTCGGAGGTGGTGATGAGCAACACTGGCGCCCCCCAAGGAACTGTACTGTCACCTTTCCTGTTCACCCTCTACACCACTGGCTTTAGCCACAACTCTGGAACATGTCACCTCCAGAAGTTCTCGGATGACTCCACCATCGTGGGCTGCATCAGCGAGGACGATGAGGAGGAGTACAGAGGTGTGGTTAGGAGCTTCGTCAGTTGGGCCGAGGAGAACCACCTCCAGCTCAACACTGGCAAGACCAAGGAGCTGGTAGTGGACTTCCGACGGAGCAAGAAGCCCCCGAGGGGCCCCCCAACCCCCATCACCATCAAGGGGGAGGAAGTTGAGATGGCAAGTTCCTGGGAGTGGTGCATCTGAACAAGAGGCTGGACTGGACAGACAACACAGAGGTCCTCTATAAGAAAGGACAGAGCAGACTGTACTTCCTTAGGAGGCTCAGGTCCTTCGATGTGTGCAGCAGGCTGCTGAGGATGTTCTACCAGTCCGTGGTAGCCAGCGCACTGTTCTTTGCCATGGCCTGCTGGGGTAGCAGCGCCAAGGCTGGGGAGACCGACAAACTCAACAAGCTGGTGAGGAAGGCTAGCTCTGTTGTTGGCCAAAAACTGGACAGCCTGGAGGCAGTGGTAGAGAGGAGGATGAGAGACAAACTGTTGACCATCCTGAATAACCCCTCCCACCCCCTCTATGATGAGTTGAGACAGATGGAGAGCACCTTCAGCCACAGGCTCATCCAATTCACATGCATAACGGAGCGGTTCAAGCGCTCCTTTCTACCAGCAGCCATCAAACTGTATAACAATGAACATTGAACACTGAACACTGTCACTCTCTACTGCTGTACCTACCCTACATTCTTTGCACATCTCACTGCTGCCCCGATTGCTACTGATTTCATATCTCATATTTGTTTTTCTTTTGTTTTTCTTAGTACTTCAGTACACTGGTATGCGCTGTCTATCTGGTGGATTTGCACTACCTCCAGTATTTAAAAAAATGTTTTTTCATTATTGTATTTAGCATCTGGTATTCGATATACTATGATGTTCTGTATGTCTGTATAGCTGCTAGGTTTTTACTCTGGTTTTTAAATATATTTATTATCCAGTATGCTGTTATGTCCTGTATGTCTTGTGTGTTCTTTCACTCCTGTACCATTGCTGCTGTGACAAACCAAATTCCCCCGGGATTAATAAAGGCTATTCTATTCTATGACAACCGCTCCCTGGACTGCAGGCCGTACGATTGGCGTTACTGTAAGGGCTACAGACGGCTGGACTACAGCCGGGAGAAGGAGCGCGAGCGCGACTGGGAGAGGGACCGTGGCGGTGCGCCTGACGGCTACTACACACACACCGACTTCACCCTCCGTCCTTACAACTACCGGCGCGACAGAGAGCGGGAGCGCGACAGGAAGAGCGATGAGTCATACGGCCGCAAGGACAGCAGGCGTAAGCACAAACGAAGGAGGCGTAGAACCAGGTCCTATAGCCCATTTTCTTCGGGGCACACACTAACACTTGTATAGCTTAATTGTTTAGTGTCAAGTCTGGTGTGTGTCCACAGGGCTATATTTGTGTGTTCTGTGTGTATTGGAATGGTATTTGTGTTCTAGATGTTCAGTTGCACTTGCGAATAATTGCTGTGACAGTGCATTTGTCATGGTCAATGGATCAACCGCCAGTCAGGCGGGCTTTTCTCTGCTGTGGTGCTGCTCAGCCTGTCACCTCTGAACTCGGTCTGTCAAATATGATCAGCCGTGGTCCAATAACCGGCTGTCACAGGAAGAGACCTGGATCAGCACAGCTGTCTAATTAATAGTACTCATGCCTTAAGCGTCTGTCCAGCATCTCTCACAGCCAATCGAAACCAACAGGTCCGTACGCCCCTTATTACAGCTTTATAATGAAGTTTACTTTTAATAAAAGTAATCTGATTCATTTAGAAAGATGAATTCTTCGTCATACACTGTTGGTCTGGACATACCGTTTGTAATGGCATTTGATGTCATGCGCTGTGGTGGTTTCTAGCAGGGCCATGTGAGTCCAACCAACGAGCTAAGCTAAGGTTGGATAGTTCTTCCATCAGTAGTGGCAAAAGCTTTTCCTATGAATGTCAGTCTTGCGCGCTGCTGTTAATGAGGCTGGGGCCCTCTTCAGAAAGGCTTGGGAACATCTTTCGCTACACAAAATTCCCCTGAGAAAATTTGACGCTGTTCCCCTGCTCATACTGCAGAAACATCGCTTGTTTCCAGTTTTGCAACAGCGCTACACATTGTATCCAGGTGAACTTTCAAGGCTTGCATACTGAGCTTGTTAGGTCGTGTATCAAAGGAGGCGTTGAGGAGGCAAATACTAAGACCAATAATTCTTAACTCAGAATTTATTAGAGACAAGTAGAAAGTAACAGGAATCAAAAGCGAACTGCACAAATCTCTCAATTCATTTGTCCAGCTCTCTTCCGGGGAGCGCTTCTCCCGGGCCGTCTTGAAACTTTTCCTTAAGGTAACATCAGGTCTTTGCTGATTGGCTGACGTTTTCCCAGGTCCTCCAATCGGCAAGCCACTTACGTCAGCGTGTCTTCCTATCGGTTCAGACTGTCCAATTAGCAACATCATCTCTTTGAAGACAAAGAACGCTGTCTTTGGTCTTATCAAAATGTTGTGAGAACTGGAGAGGAATTCAGCCTTATCTAGAACAGATTAATAACAACATGATGAGCTCTGCACATTCATTCACAGTTAGGTCAGAATAAAAACGTACTAATAAATTCCCACAATTCCCTCCTTTGCTCACATTTATGGGAGCAACACAATTAAAGAGAGCAACTTGAGCTCCAGAAACAAAGTTTCCCCATACTGTCTCAACATTATATACGCCTCTTTTGCTGGAGGTGCGGGACTTGTATGCACTAATAGCAGGTTACATACAGGCCTTTGGTTAAATCAACCCTCTGGCTGGTCTTTTCGGCTCTTGAACCCGGCCGGCGTGTGCCTACTCAGTCCAACCTTTGGGCATGCTAATTTTACACAAAATTATCAATTTAGGCCTTTAAGCATTCTAGCACAGCAAAGCAATGTCACCCGAAGGCTCTACTCAGCCACTGGGAAAACCTCTTTGGGTCAAAAGCCACACTGTCCTGGCTTGGCAGTGCTGCCAGTGGGAGTGTTTAAAGGAGCACTCAGCATCCGCTCTGAGCGAAACCAACCGGGTGTCTAAACAGCGAACCAGACCCCGCGTTTTACAATTTATCAGCATTTGCATCCTGGGATGCTACTATCAAGGGGCTTGGTCTAGCACATGAGCCATTAAGCAAAGCGTCAGATCACATGGTTATTTCAACCTTTCAATATTAGAGATGGATTATACACTTAAGTTCTTGCTTAGAATATAAAGTTCACTTTGATCCTTCGAGCCTCCCTTTCTAGGGCGCAGCTCTAGGCTAGATCCCTTTCCACTGAGTTCCTTCTCCCCCCGACTCCTCGGAGTGAAGGACCGTCAGCCTCTCTGCTTCCCAGTATTTTCTTTTCAAAAATACTGATCACAGAAAGCACTACTCGCTTACTAACGCATTCGGTTTCAGCTTATAGTGGCCTGACTGTACATTGAGCCAAACGCGGCAGCCATTTCTCATGGTCTTAATGCCATCTGCGATCCGACCGGCCGGTGACCCAGTCGATAGCGATCCCTAGTCCTGCATCTAATCAGGACCCCGTAGTGGCTGTTAACCACCCAGTTAGGAACCGACGGTCTGATCCCTATCCCACTTCGCTATGGGTATAGAAACTTTGACCGTTTTCACCAGCCTTGCCTGTTCACAGAGGTCGTCTCTTACGCCCCTCTGCTAGGTGTGGACTGTCATCCACGTACCATGTACTGCCTGCATACTTACATGCGACAGCTACGCTGACTAGACGGTACCACGGCAGTATGTCCATTCATACTTCATCAGACACGGGGGCCTTCAGTCTTCTCCCCGGCACTATATAACGTCTTTAACGTGCCCTCGGAACTTTGCAATTCCGCCGCCGCCTGTTGAGGACTAGGTTCGGGGTGCCTAATCCCCTGCCTAGTCCTCCTGATCTGGGTTATCTGGTGTCACTGCGTGTAGTTCTTTTAATCTGTTACTGGTTTGTGTGAGCGTGCGTGTGGGTGTGTCTGTTTTGGAACAGTGTGCGTAGTGGTGCCAAACCGTATCTCCCTCCTTTGGACCCGAACAGCTCTGTCCGAAGCTTCAATCACCTGGTACGGTCCCGTCCAGGGTGATTCTATCTCCAAATTGCGGTAGGTGATAGGCTTTTCCCATCTAGGTATTATTTCTCTACAAATTATTATTATATATATATTTTTTTTTTTCAGTTGTGCATCAATTTTTGAGGTAGGGTACTTCTACCCAACCTGAGAATGGGTCAATCATTACTAAACAGCTCTTTTTCCCCTCACTTGGTGTGAGGTGGATGAAATCCATCATCCAAGATTCAAATAGTCCAAACATGTTAAACACCTTTTACAAATATATATATATATATATATATATATATATATATATTTTTTTAGTTTGTCCCCCTCTCCGTATAACGTTTGTTTATCATATCTACCCTCCCTCCTCTTGAGACATGGCATATGCCATGACTCAACTCTGCAGCTATGGTAAACAAAGATCTCGGTAATACAGGTTTCTTTTCTGGGCCCACCTACAGGCCAGTTTCGTTCTCAGTACATTTTGATTCGCTTTTTATCTGGTCACTCGCTTGTTGCATGTCTCTCAAGAGAGTGTCTGCAGCTGCTTCTTTTGCAGCAAGTCTGCGAATGCATTCCCCAGGGACACCTCATCTGTTCCTTTCGTATGTGTTGCACATTTACATCTCACAATCAGTTCCAGTATCAATGGTGCATGTGTTATTGGTTTCGCTTTGAAGTCATTCTTTTTTCAGGATCCATCCACATAGAATGTTACTTCTGCGTCATGAATGGGTGTGTCCATTAACCCAGGGTGTGCTGCCACAGACCTAGATGTTTCAGCTACACAATCGTGAGGATCTCCCTCCTCAGCAGTTGTCAGCAAGGTCACCGGATTAAGTGTGGTGCATTTTACAATTGTTAGATTAGGCACTTAGTAGAGTCGCCATACAGCTCAGCTGTCTTGCTGGCGACAAGAATGTACGTTTTGTTTGCATTAGTAATACAGAAACTACATGTGGTACCATCAGTGTCATTAGTTGGTATAATACTATGGTTTGTGAGGCTTTTACTGCTAATGCTGCTGCTTCTACAGCATGGCAGTCCTCGTGCTACAGGATCCAGTTCTGTGGAGTAATAAGCAATTGGTCTTTGCTTACCTCCAAACCTGTTTTACCCTGCTCAAAGGCTTCGTTGACTTCAGGAGTCCATTTGATTGGATCTCGAGCCTCCATTGGTTCGCTGTAAATACAATCTAACAGTGGCTGCATCAATTGTGCATAATTACACATCCAGGTTCGGCAGAAATTTATCATTCATAAAAAAACGCATGTTTTATTTTATTTTAGGCTTGGGGCCTGCAGTATTGTTTTTTTTTTTTTTTTTCTATCCTGAAAGGCTCGGCCTCGAGCTGAGATAGCGTGTCCCAGATATTTTACTTCTGGGCAACACCCCCCTTGCTTATCTCCTTGGCCTTGTGAGGCCGGAATGTCCAAACATGCCTTCTTCCAAGAAGGAGAGCAATTCAATATGTCGTCTACATACAGGAGGGAAAAAAAAAAAATCACAGATACTGCCAAATGCCCAAAGTGCAAAATGCAAAATGCACACAGCACAGCGCAGATGGATCATTCATTTTTAGATTCTTCGCTGTCTACAATGAATGCGTCATTTCTTACTTTTATTCTCTTTTTTAAATTTATTTTGAGCCCTGAATGTTTGCAGAACATCATACAATACCTAATTATTTATCTGATGTAAACTAGGATTGTCATCGGAAAGAGCTAGCAGCACTCTGTACGGTTCAAATTGCAGTTGTGTATGCACACAGCTTTGTACAGGCAAAGAATGATATTTTTACAACCTTGGATCTCTGTCCAGCAGCTGGACTCAGCATGCTGCTTTCTTTTCACTTTTTTTTGTAAACATCAGTTATTTAACTGTTTATTCTGGGTTTCTCTCAGCCACATTTCGGCGAATAACAGTCCATATTTAATATTTAATATAATATAATATTATTATATATAATACTTAGTTCCATATTTCTTTTGCTTAGCTTTATCCACTTAGATTCACAATCTTGCCACATTTGGACCTTCAACTCCCAAACTTTTCTTTCCACATGCTCAACCCAATCTCCTGCCCCGTAAACCTCAATTCCATTTCCCTTAAATCCTGAGGCAGGTAAACTTAACCATCACTTTCTTTTACACCCAACAACAACCACAACCACCTTTGCTATTACACTTTTTATTCACTCATAGTCATTCGCAATTGCATTCATATCACATTCATTTTTTATTCACTCATACTATGAATAAACACTCCACCTCTTAGAAAACAATTCCTCTCAAGACTTGTACTTCTCCATCTCTGGGAGAAGTTCGTATCTTTTGGCAAGGCACACTGTTCTGACCTCTGTGGTTTAATTAACTCTCTGCAAAAACATTCCTAAGAAACACACAGCTTTGTGCCTATCTCTTTTGGCACAGCGCCACACCTTGTGCCAGCGTGAGAAGAGGTTCAAATACTATTTTGAACAGAAACAGAATTTCTCTATCAATCCCTCCTTTTTACGATTTTATCCCATATAGTCATAAAACATTTATCAAATACTTACCCTCGAGCGGTAAGTGTCACATACAATTACTCCGCCCAAATCCTCCTAAACTTCCTCCAGTCTGTACACTAGGGAACAGCTCCATGAGCGGGACTATTCTTTTACACTGGTGTCCCGCTTACCCCACCTAACATTAATTGTCCAGAAAACAGTCTCACCCTTTATCTCAGTTCAGGATGGTGTCATCCACCACAGACTCCGCAGTTTCCAATGTGGGGCTTCCAATCCTCCTACGAGAATAGAAGGGATGGGTTCCCTAACCATCTATGATGGTCCAGTGCACTGTTCCATTGGAATTGCTGCGACCCATCTGATGGACGTTTATCATCTCATTAATTTAAAACTGGTTGTTTAACCCCCTGAGGTCGGCTGGATCGGCGCCGATCCAAGCAGCAATACAAGTATATTACTATTTCTAACTTCGCGATATTTTATCATACACACGCTGCAAAAACATTGACAGAAACCTTAGAATCGCGACTTTCCGATTTGAGCACTGGCAAATCAAATGGATTTTTTTAAATTAGGTTAATTAGACCAAAAGTAAACCTTGCCTTTTACTCTCTTTTTTACCTGGTAGTAACGTCCCCCTTCTATTGACATGGTAACTAGGGGCGAGTTTAGGCGAGGTGTGTGGGGAGGGGCGTGGGGCCATGTGTGAAAACGCCGGCGTAAACACATAAACTGTCCCGACAATTTGAAGCAAGATTTTATACAGACATACAATTTTATTCAAGATGGAAAGATTTTCTGCGCTGCAGTGTTTGAGAGTATTGATGAAAAGCGGCGAAGACAATAACTGACGAGGAGTAAGTAACTATATTTGATTTGCCATGTTATCAAATACTCGTATATATGAATTCCGCGTGACTACATATTCCGCGTGTTGCAACGTAACAAATTGCAATATGCACACAAGATCTATGGAAGAATACTTTTCAAACAGCCTAAAATGTTATTTATTTAGCTTGTTTTCAAATACTCGTGAAAATATATGAATTCGCGTCTTAGTGACGCCAAACATATTCCGTGTGTTAGTAACTTAATCTAAATCCCTAACGTTAGTAGATTAGTTGGTTAGTTCTATACACATCTACCTAATATATACAAAGTGCAATCTAGAAAGTAAGAAGGAAGAAAACGAGATAATAAGCGAAGGCGGAAAACCCCGAAAAGTATAAACTCCGAAGTGCATGACAAGACAAGGTGTGGATCTCGAAATAAACGGAACAAGGACAGACAGGGAGCAGAACGTGACAGAACAGGAAAATGCAATACTGGATAAAGAATAATGAATAAGGACTGAATGAAAAATAAACAAAGGCCAAAAAACAACAGAACAGGAACTCAGAATATAACACTGATGGCCCAGTGAGATGGCCCATCTGACAGTTCTTAGAGGTGTGGACAATGAATAATGAATATTCAGGTATTTAGCATTTAGCCCTCCCACAGCCTGAAATAAATGTGACCAGTTCTGATAAAAACAGGTTTTTAGCTATTTAGATCTCAGATGTGCTAAACTGTTTTCACACCCTTACATAACCAAGACCTTGATGAACAAACGCACATTGGCAAAACAATTCGTCACTATAGTTTAGTGTGTGCTTTCACAACTTTTGTGACAGCAGAAAATTTACTATTTTTAACTTGTGTGTTTGTAGATCTATTTACAAGCTGCATATGATACTGACCAAACTATTGATGGCATACAAATGTAGCTGTGATTGTCCTTCAAATAAAAATATCAAACACGTTGGAGTAAGTGTGTGTTAAATTGATGAAATTGAGATAAATATCAGACCATGCCAAAATCAAAAAACGTCTAAAAGCTTAGCACGGACCTCAGAGGGTTAATACTTGCTATTCAAAGGAAGCGAGACTGTGGTCTTAAATTTGGAGGTTTTATAATTGCTTCGCATGAAGAACATCAGAGTATTTAAATAGTAATAATAATAATACATCTCTCTCCTTGAGATCCCTTTTGGCTGTAGGAATTTCACCCATTCGCTTGAATTAAACCTTATTTATTTAGCGCCCCAAACACACGTTTTATCTTCCCAGCATCTGTGTTTTTCTATACATTGGGATGGGGGTCCTCTAATTTACAAATCTCTTAATTGTCGATACTGTGGCCCCCGTGTCAACCATAAATTCCATTTCGTTTTGTCCAAATTTTGCTTTAATCATTGGGGGAGTCATTACGGGTACTTTTCGCTGTGTGATGCTCTGGGCCCCGTCAATACAGGGGTTCCTCCTGTCCCCAATATTCCTGTACTGGTGCTTTACTGGTGGCCCTTGTGGTCTGGGACCTGCTGTCCACACTGGTGTTCTAGGTGGACCCCCTGCGGCCTTCCCATAGCTCCCCTGCCTCTACCACTACCTCGTCCTCTGGGCCCTGGGCCTGTGGCCATCCCCACGGGCCTGTTTCGACAATTACGTAATATGTGTCCTGGCCATCCACAGAACCAGCAGACTATAGGACCTGTGAATAGCCCCCTTCTGTTGGAATGAGGGTGCTGGGTATTGTGGCTGACCTTGCCAGCCTGCTGTCATTGTCTGGTGTGGGGGTGGCTGAGTTGCAGCCACCTGTTGAAATGGTGGGGGCTGTGCCGTAACCACTGGTGCCTCCATGACTGCTTTTTGCCTTTTTGTGTCCGCCTTCCTTCGCTGTGTTTTTATATTCTAAGACCCACCAGGCCTTTTGCAGTACCAGGGGCACATTAGACCCTGGACCTCCCTCACCTGCCATGTTTAGCACCTCGCTTGGTGTTTGAAGTTGCGATCTATTTTATTCCAGTTATTTAATACTGCTTATTTAGAGAGGCGTCCCTCCGTAAATATATTGTATATTACGCGTAATAAACTAGGTTGTTATTTTATCTATATTTATCTTTATTTAGTAATGAACAATTCGCGCGTTCCTCTCTCTTTTTTTTTTTTTTTTTTTTAGAAATGTACACGAGCGAATGACTCACTGTGTTACAAAACTGTACCGAAGCGGTGCCTCATAGCACTTAGAATGAAAAGAATTGAAAGCCGAACAGTCTCTGTCTGCCACTCTCACTCCTAGTAGCCCCCTCCTTTGCAAATTCCGTTTTCTGCTGCTCTGTTGCCCGCTGCAACAATTTTCTCTTTTCCCCCACTGAGCATTCACCCTGCCACGGAACTTTCAAACGTAGGTTCATGCTAGCGAACTATTTGTCTCAACACGCTAAAAACAGTATTCCTAGAATATCTATTTGAAGGGACGAAATAATTAAAACATGGGAAAGGTTGTATTTAAATTCCGGAGACCAGGGAAACAGATAACAAATCAAACACTGCAAAGATTACGCATTCAAGTAAGAATGCTTGAAAGTACACTAAAATGGGAAAAATCTAAGCTCATACACGTTCCTGAACAGTGTCGAAATATCAGGACAAAATATAGAAACCCGTAATTATAAGACTCCCCGCAAATTATAAAACTGCCTCGAAAGGTTGAAACTGAATGGTGTTTAAATAATCTAATTATCAATGTCCCAAACTACAAATGAAACGCTATCGGCGCACTAAACTGAAATTATGATGGAGGTGAGATAAAATAACTTACAGACTAAAACTGAAACAAGGAAAATTTACCAACAAAGTGCTGAACGTCGTAAACTAAACTATTAAAAAATCTGTAGAATAAAGACCTTTAAACACTTCCCGAAGCGGTGTTCCCACTCCTTATATTTCTATATAATATACACCATTTAGCAGACGCTTTTGCCAATGTACATAAGCAATGTATTTTGTTTATCACACTTTGTCTCATATTGACATAATTCGTACAAACTCGCAACGGATAACTTCCCACTTTGTCTTCTCCCCTACTCTAAACTCTGTATGTATGCAAACAGAGTGTCCCTCTTCAATACCATCCACTTAGCGTTTTGTTGCAACACATGAAACACAATCAACACATCATTTTTCATGCTCTTATATCTACATTTCTAAATTAAGACTTGTCGACATTAAGTCCCCATGTATTTTAGTATGGCCAGTAGTGCGTGCGTGTTTTACTTTCTTTATTGGGAAACAGGTGCTCCTATATGTCATTTATTCATTTTATATGTCCCTTATTTCGGCTCATGCAACTATAAATCGGGGCTCATTTGCCACGGCCCTTATCCTACTGGACCCGTGGTTGCGACAAGTCTTATTGTATTATTAACGTAAACTATATACTTATAATAACAATATTACAATTCCACTTTCCAAAAATCGGTTATCTGTAATACTGTAGGCTGTCTAGCATTTAGCAAGTATCTCATACATCGCGTGCGCTATTTTACAAGACAAAATGACTTACACCTGTACAGCAACCGCGATTGCGAAGACATTTATAGGAAAGTTCGCGAAACGCCGCTATATCACATAAAATGCAAGCCAGCCCTGCACATGATCCCAGATCTCGTAAAGCACATGAAAATCCCATTTACACTTAGAATATTCGCAGGCGCCATTTGAGCTCACAATACACTTCTCACAAAATTGCCGGCATATTCCTACGTTTTTGACATACAAACTTCAATGATTTCCTTTTGCCAATCCTAATTTTGTATTTTCAACAAGACACACGAACCACAATAATTTCCCAAATTGCCAATGTCAATAATGTATACAAGAAAAAACCTCCAGTTTCAATCGCTAGAATTGTCGCAATGATCCAGGTACAAACCCTTAAACCTCACTCCAATTAACAGTATTGTGTGTCAGCACTGGGTGTATGCTGCGTATTAACACATCAATACTCAAGCGCTTGAAATGCCCCCCTTACCACAGAAGTGGATTTGCACAGTTTTGTCAGCTGACAGAAATGAAAAAATGAAAAACGGGGAAAGATATGCAGAGACACAACTGCTAAACTAATAGTTTATATTTTAAAGTTGAGATCCTGATCGTTCTTGATTTATTTGACTTTGCTCTTTGCACTTTTTCACTCTCTTAACAGATCAGGCGATACCGGTACCTGTGGGTCTCCCCCCACTAATTCAAACCACTTATCTTTACTGTACGGCTTGCCTCTCGCTCACAAATATTCTGCCTTGAATCAACTGGCTGCGCGCAGTTCCAATCAACTCGCAAACTACTTGTATCAGAGTTTGAGACCGGCTGAACGTACACTTTACCAAACGGCTTGCCTCTCGCTCATAAAGAGTTTGAGACCGGCCGAACGTAACCTTTACCAAACGGCTTGCCTCTTGCTCATAAAGAGTTTGAGACCGGCCGAACGTAACCTTTACCAAACGGCTTGCCTCTTGCTCATAAAGAGTTTGAGACCGGCCGAACGTAACCTTTACCAAACGGCTTGCCTCTCGCTCATAAAGAGTTTGAGACCGGCCGAACGTAACCTTTAACTATTTAAACTAATGTTGTCTCTGTATATCATTGCGTTACAATCTATTTGTCTCTCTTAATATAACAAACAATTCCCTAAATTTAGACCTTCTCATCCAACAGTCTGACACTTCACTCCTAGACTAATGCAGAATTTTATGAAAAAGGTTTCTGCTTACCTTTCAGATTGGCGCCAGTAAGTGTCGGACTTATCAGTGATCAGGTATGCTTGCCATTCCGCCGTTGCCATTGCGCCCCTCGCTCCTTAACGTCGGGGTCACCAAATTGTTAGGTCGTGTATCAAAGGAGTCGTTGAGGAGGCAAATACTAAGACCAATAATTCTTAACTCAGAATTTATTAGAGACAAGTAGAAAGTAACAGGAATCAAAAGCGAACTGCACAAATCTCTCAATTCATTTGTCCAGCTCTCTTCCGGGGAGCGCTTCTCCCGGGCCGTCTTGAAACTTTTCCTTAAGGTAACATCAGGTCTTTGCTGATTGGCTGACGTTTTCCCAGGTCCTCCAATCGGCAAGCCACTTACGTCAGCGTGTCTTCCTATCGGTTCAGACTGTCCAATTAGCAACATCATCTCTTTGAAGACAAAGAACGCTGTCTTTGGTCTTATCAAAATGTTGTGAGAACTGGAGAGGAATTCAGCCTTATCTAGAACAGATTAATAACAACACAGAATCCACTTTCTGCGAATTAATGAGCTCTGCACATTCATTCACAGTTAGGTCAGAGTAAAAACGTACTAATAAATTCCCACAAGCTCAACTTGCCAACGTGTCACGTAAATCCACCGAAATTGACAACCCAGTAATATCTTAGCGGTTTTAGTGCTTATAAAATGTTCCAAGCCTATGTTTCTCAACAAATGTGTCAATCATTGGTATCCAGGCCATTTTGTTAGGGTTGTTAATATAATTGATCATATTGTCTTTTGGGCCTTCCCAGGGGCGTCGTAGCCGGGGAAAAGGGGAACTGACTACCTAGGGCCCCAAGTGGGGGAAGGCCCTTGAAAAGCCTGGAATGAATAAAAAAAACATTTGTCTGCAATTTTAAATTTTGAAGTAATTAGTGTCATTACTAAATTATATTGGCTGAATAAATAGGCTGAGAGACTGAACTTTGTATCCATAAAAATATTGGAGGCTCTCTGGGCCCCCTCCCCTCTCAAAAAGCGCAAATGCACTAAGTAGGTATGGTACAATTCCCGTGCGCAGCGGCGGTCTAGATGTGCCTGTGTCCCTGTGCGAGCGATTATGAGAGACAACCAGCCGTACCCCAAAAATGCAGGCTTTTCAAGGGCTGTCAGGGTTTTTTTTCCACCATATGTCTGCGATATAACGTAGGCTAGTTGAAAAACTCCATCTTGTTTCCGAAATTTGATTAAACATTGCTCGGTTTGGTCATACGCTACACTTGAGAGTCAGACTCGTGTTTAGTGCTTTCAAAATGATATATTGCAAGTTCAGGACTAAATAAAAGGTATCCAGGACGTTAATTTAACATTTTATCTTGTTTCTGGTGAAATTTCATTGAAATCTGTCGATGCGAAATGTGATATTTTTGACCTGGGATGTGAGATATCTTTGCCCAAATGCTCACTGCCTGCCATGGTTTTTGCCGTGTCACGGCCTGTGTGCGCAACATGTAATTATGTGATTAATTGATTATGTAATGCAAGGCCGAAATTACCATATATATTGGGGGGGACACATCCCCCCCAATATTAAGATATGCTCAAAATGTCCCTCCCAATATATAGCCTAGCTTAGGGTTTGGCAGATTTGGTCCCCCCCAATGTTGACTCCATGGTTACGGCCTTGATGTAATGTAATTTCAGATAATTCAAATTAAGATATATCATATCTTTTTTTTAGAATGCTTCAATCTGCAATTACCGAAAATGTCATGCAATTATCTTTATTTTTAAGAAAGTTATGGGCATTTATGTTATTGAATCACAGCTTTTGTTTCAAGATCATTGAAAAATAATAGGGGTCAATATGCACATTTCCAAGTGTAAAAATTACCATAACTTCCTTAAAACTTAAGATATGAGAGTGAATAAGGTATCAAATTAAAGGTATTGTCATGCTCTATCTGGTGGGTAGTTTAATACATTTGCTAGATTTATAACATCTCACATTTTTGTAACATACCTACAGTAAGATTCGCGCCAAACACGGCTAATCATGCTGACTGGTGCTGATGCTGGAGCCCGCAAGTTTCAGTCAATCATGTCTTTCCAGAAGAAAGTGAAGTCGGGGTATCAAAAAAGAAAAGAAAGAGAAAAAAGGCAAACTGAGGAAAACAACTGCTCACTAATTTCTTTCAAAAGAAAGGTAAGCAACTTGCTAACACTGTTTAAGAGTGGTTTAAGCTAATATCGGTACGTTGTTTCGATTGAACTAGGGCTGTCAACGTTAACACGTTAACACATGCGATTAATTTCAAATGGATGACGCGTTATTTATTTTTTAATCGCGATTAATCTAATTTCAGTTTCACTCTCGCTACTGGCTGAAAACAATTGCAAATGCGGGCAAACATACTACTGGTGATGGTGAAATGCATCGAAACTTTGTTTTTGAAGACTCATTTGATCCAGTTCTATAACAAGACAAGCTAATGTAGCTAGCTACATTATGATAGTTAGCTAGCTAGCTGGTAAATTAAGCAGAATCTAGCCTGTAGCCTGTTTCATTGTATATTATAAGCAGGTTAAGAGGCTAATATCAATCCTGTATGCTTCATGCTTGTAGTGGGGCCTGTCCTTGTAGCAGAGAGTCAGCAGGAAGAAGATGTGATCGAAGCAGAGAGTGAGCAGGCAGAAGAGGCAGTAGGACTAGTGAAGAGGATGATGGAGGTGAAGAGAGCAAGGGAAATGAAGGTTGCTCTGAGGGTAGTGAGAAGGATGAGGAGAAGACAGAGGAGGAAGTGGAAAAAAGTGAGGGGAATGCAGAAGGATATTTGCCAGAGGACCCAGGACTATGGCCAGAGAATCTTACTAATCTTACTAATTATTTGTTTAAATGTGGTATAAGCAGTTCATTAGCGATTAACAACTACAGATTCATGTGTATAGTTGTTGATTCAATAAAAAAAAATCGAAAGATGCGTGAGATTCATGGATCAAGAGGGGAAGGGGGCCCACAAGACTGCATATGTATAGGGCCCAGAATTGTGTGCTACGCCCCTGGGCCTTCCACATCGCTAAACACTCTGATTTTCAATGTATACCTTTTCTCTTCATGCTTAAACATTCATGCATTAAACATGCCATTTCCTGGCATCTTCTCAACATCTTCTGAATAGACACTTGAATGCATGAAGCCCCTTGGAATAGCATGGGGTGGACACGGGGAGGGGAGAAGTGGTCTTTAAGGATTGCGGAGGGAGAAACTAGATCCTCCTGCCCCATTCTCAGAATTTTGGTGCACGTCTCAGGATTTTCCCAGGAGAGTCCTGGCACCAGGGTTTATTATTAGTATCTGTCTCAGCTCTCAGCTCTCAGTCTCTTCCCTCTCGCACGCCACTCTGTGTGTCGTCCGTGTCCGTTTGCGTTCCATTCCCTTCACGTTCTTTTTACGTTCTTAGTATTTGTTGAGACTGAGCGTCGTCTCAAGCCTTTACGCTTCCTCAGATAATGATATTAATAACAGAGCCATGTGGATGTAAATAGGCTGGGACAGCTCCTCAGTGGAGGCCACAGGCCACAGACCCCCCTTGGCATTTCTCATTTAGCCCAGAGCCCGTAAGCATTAAAATTAGGGTAAGGGCTTTTATGGTGACTTTGTGGTATGTATCTGTAAGTGGAGCAGGACTGGTCTACAGTGGGAGGAATAGCAGGACAGGACTGCCGATAGAGCCGTGTGGAGATTTAGGGGTTTGTGCAATGGTTTGTCAGTCTGTGTGTGCGTCTGTGAAAGCGGTGGACTTCAGCTACAGTCCTCTGACCTGTTGGACACTGACCATGTGTTATTCACTGACACCCGCAGCTCTCCGTCTGTGGGTTCTGACAGCAAAGGAGAGAGGGCTGGGGTACGAATGCTACTAATTATATTCTCAAAATACTTCCAACTATTTGTTTGAATTCCATTTTTTGCTTCAAATTATTTTTTCCTGCCCTTTTGCCTAGCTTGAATTATTTCTGAAATGTTTGTGCATCCCTTTTGCATTTTCTGACAATTTTTCTGTTGTTGTAATGATTAGCAAACAAAATGTGTTGGCTTTTTATTTATTTATTTTTATTGCGCTAATCTCATTTATTAATTTTATGTGTTCATAGATATCTCCATAGACGTTCTTTTAAAATGAGGAGGCAAAATAAAAAGGAGTGAGAGCAATGTGATCTTTGACTATGTTCCCTTGCACTACAGTGAAGGAAATAATAATTTGATCCCAATTTGATCCCACATTACATTACATTACATTTTGTATTTGATATCCCTTGCCGATTTTGTACGTTTTCCCTCTGACAAAGAAGTGAACGGTCTGTAATTTTAATGGTAGGTTTATTTTAACGGTGAGAGACAGAATATCAAAAAAGAAATCCAGAAAATCACATTATATAAAAGATATAAATTGATTTGCATTTGATTGCGTGAAATAAGTATTTGATACCCTAGCAAAACATGACTTAGTACTTGGTGGAGAAACCCTTGTTGGCAAGCACAGAGGTCAGACGTTTCTTTTAGTTGGTCACCAGGTTTGCACACATCTCAGGATGGATTTTGGTCCACTCCTCTTTGCAGATCCTCTCCAAATCCTTAAGGTTTCGAGGCTGTCACTTGGCAACTCAAAGCTTCAGCTCCTTCCACAGATTTTCTATGGGATTAAGGTCCGGAGACTGGCTAGGCCACTCCATGACCTTAATGTGCTTCTTCTTGAGCCACTCCTTTGTTGCCTTGGCCATATGTTTTGGGTAATTGTTGTGCTGGAAGACCCATCCACGACCCATTTTCAGTGTCCTGGCTGAGGGAAGGAGGTTGTCGCCCAAAATTTCGCGGTACATGGCCTCGTCCATCCTCCCCTCGATGTGGTGAAGTTGTCCTGTCCCCTTAGCAGAGAAACACCCCCAAAGCACAATGTTTCCACCTCCATGCTTGACGGTGGGGATGGTGTTCTTGGGGTCATAGTCAGCATTTCTCTTCCTCCAAACACGGCGAGTTGAGTTGATGCCAAAGAGCTTGATTTTGGTCTCATCTGACCACATCACCTTCTCCCAAGCCTTCTCTGAATCATTCAGGTGTTCATTGGCAAACTTCAGACGGTCTGTACATGTGCCTTCTTGAGCAGGGGGAACTTACGGGCGCTGCAGGATTTTAATCCATTACGCCGTAGTGTGTTACCAATGGTTTTCTTGGTGATTGTGGTCCCAGCTGCCTTGAGATTATTAACAAGCTCCTCCCGTGTAGTTCTGGACTGATCCCTCAACTTTCTCATGATCATCGATACCCCACGAGGCAAGATCTTGCGTGGAGCCCCAGACCGAGGGCGATTGATGGTCATTTTGTGTTTCTTCCATTTTCGAATAATCGCACCAACAGTTGTCTCCTCCTCACCAAGCTGCTTGCCGATGGTCTTGTAGCCCATTCCAGCCTTGTGCAGGTCTACAATCTTGTCCCTGACGTCCTTAGACAACTCTTTGGTCTTGCCCATGGTGGAGAGGTTGGAATCTGATTGATTGATTCTGTGGACAGGTGTCTTTTATACAGGTAACGAGTTGACACAGGTGTCTTTTATACAGGTAACGAGTTGAGATTAGGAGTACTTTCTTAAAGCGAGAGAACTAATCTAACCGGTCTGTGGGAGCCAGAATTCTTGCTGGTTGGTAGGGGATCAAATACTTATTTCACACAATCAAATGCAAATCAATTTATATCTTTTATATAATGTGTTTTTCTGATTTTTTTTTTTCCCGTCTCTCACTGTTAAAATAAACCTACCATTAAAATTATAGACCGTTAATTTCTTTGTCAGTGGGCAAACGTACAAAATCGGCAAGGGATCAAATCATTATTTCCTTCGCTGTATATCCCTATCGTTATATTTTCCCTCACGTGGTGTGGTGACATATGAAGCTTAGCACAGTTCTCTTGAGCTGAAGTGATGGATGACCATGTAACGCAGGTGAAGATTATTAGTATTTGAGGATAGGTTTAGTTATGATTCATTCTACCAAGTATGTTGCAGGCATATGCTTTCAGTAGGATTACATATTTAAAGTGTTTAGCAACAGGTTTTTGAAATGTGATTTGTTTTCAAATAAGTTTGAGAATGTGATTCATTTTCCTTCCTTGTGTTTCATTAATCGAACCGCACCGAGCCCCCAATTTCCACCCCGCCCTTCTTCCCAGACCTCTAAAACCAGCCTCAATGAACCTACTTATAATGAAATAGACCAGTTTTCTGACACAGGCCAGACTTTCCTCTCACAGTCTTCCAACCCACGTTTTCCTCAGAAGAATCTGTACATTTAAGAGCATGACCACAGAGCAGATTGAGAAGGGGAAAAAAGGCGTCCGTTTTTTCCTCTTCTGTGTTTGGTTGTGTAGTAGTTTTTCCTTCCTTCGATCACCCTTGAATGCTTGATAATAATATGCTTTTCTTCAGAGGGGGGAATGTCAGTCTTTGCTTTTGAAAAACAACCCCCCCCATCTTCACCCTCCGTCCCCTGCTCTCGTCTATTTTTGGATGGTTTTTAATAACTCAAGTAAAGGTATCTTATGGTGAAGGATGGAAAAATATATTATAGAAATATTTATAATATTTTGTTAAATTCCGATGTGCATTAACAACTATCGTTCCCACCCCTACCCCCATACCCAATATAAAACATCCCAGCTGAATCCCGGTTTCAACTGTACCGGGCAGATGACAGACAGCATGTAGAGCGTTTTCTTGATGTAAATATTGTGAACAGAGTGGCCCATGGTGGCGGTGGGGTTTTGGTACGGGCAGACATATCCTATGGACAATGAACACAAGTGCATTTTATCGATGGCAATTTGAATGCACAGAGATACCCTGATGGGATCCTGTGGCCCATTGTTGTGCGATTCATCCGCCGCCATCACCTCATGTTTCAGCACGACAATGCACGGCCCCATGTTGCAAGAACCTGCACACAATTCCTGGAAGCTGAAAATGTCCCAGTTCTTCCATGGCCTGCAAACTCACCAGACATGTCACCCGTTGAGCATGTTTTGGATGCTCTGGATCGCCGCATACGACAGCGTTTTCCAGTTCCCACCAATATCCAACAACTTTGCACAGCTATTGAAGAGGACTGGGACAGCATTCCACAGGCCACAATCAACAACCTGATCAACTGTATGTGCAGGAGATGTGTCACGCTGCATGAGGCAAATGGTGGTCACACCAGATACTGACTGGTATTCTGTTCCACGACCCCACCTTTTTTTTGGGGTGGTATCTGTGACTAACAGATGCATATCTGTATCCCCAATTATGTGAAATCGATAAGTTCCATATATTAACTTTTAACTCAATAAACTCTTTGAAATTGTTGAGTGTTGCATTTATATTTTTGTTCAGTGTATATTATAAATCTAAAATATAGAACATAATGCCCTCATATTGTTTCCTGGTTCAGATTAGAGTATTGTAAACAATTTGTGCTAAAGTGTAAGAATTTATCATCCCCCCCCCACTGGAACATTAGAAACTGTTTTGATATGTTCTGATCTGGATCCCAGTCATTACATTACATTAGTCATGTAGCAGACGCCCTTATCCAGAGTGACATACAGCACAAGTCAGTCAGAAGGCAGAAACATGCTGCTCTTGTTATTGTGCCTTGTTACGCTGGTGTTGTGCCAAAACACCTGATACAGAAGCTTCTGGGTGGAGAATTTGCATGTAGAATCACAGATTCTTAAATTGTGCCAAACAATTGGGGTGGGGAAAAGACTTTTCATATATTTTATGACTTAATAAACACATCCTGAGGAAGGTAATTGGAACAATTTAATTGCATTTAAATATAAATTTTTTGGGTCTTGCGGCGCATGCCTGCATCAGCTCCTGTGTCAGAACAAAGCTATTCCTTTAACAGTATACTGTCTGGAAGATGTCTTCCTTTGACTTGTCGACCATTTTATCGGTTTGTATCGCACCTGCTGTTTCTGTATGGTTATTAACAAGCAGAGTGTGTTATTACAGTACAGTATAATCCTATTTCATTTCTGTTGGTATTGTCAAGTATCTGCCACTCAGCTTGTTGGCGGTGACTTACTGTAGACAATTCGGTACATGCCACGTATCTCCCTGTAAGAGAGTAATTGTAAAACCTAAATTGCCATCTTACCAAACAAAATATTTTTCTTTAGCTAAACTTGGCATCTTAGTCACGTCGGAAAAATGGTGACCTTTCCCAAATAAATGAAAGAATATTATTTTAACTCCGCCTCCCAGGGTTCTCTGCCTTCCTACTGTTTTGCCGTGCTTTAAAATCCCAGACACAACCTTGTGAATTTTCCTTAATTTAATCTCATCCTCTGGAATATCAATCAAGTATCAATGGAATCGTGAGCAGGAATTACCAGTAGGTTTTATGCTGTGAATCAATCTGATATAGGCTACCTCAGAGTACTTACAGGTTACCAACTTCACCTCAATTTTCACAGATCGCTTGTGGTTTCAGTCTTACAGAAAAAGCAACTTGGACAGACCCTTGTTTACAATGTTTGCTTACTGTATGAACGTGCATCACAATCTCCTGTACTTACACTTATTGATATCCATTCTGAAATCTGTTTTGCACCATGACGAACAAGACGCTGGTACATGCAAATGAGTGTACTGGGGCCGGTGCTGTTACACAAAACGCTACACACATGCACATTGGAGCACTCTTGAGTTCAAATTCCTGATGTGACAATTCAATTTGAAAATAAGAAACCAGGGAGTAACCAAAGGATTAGCTTCAAACCAGCGTTTTCCCAGTTTTGAGTGTGAAAATATACCTACTAATGAGGGCTGAGGCCTACAGTAGCTGTTAGTGTGGTGTTAAGAGGCACGCATTCATGCACATTTTTGACGGGTGGTAGTAGCAGCACACAATGGCATGGTAGAGGCATGGCTGTGCTTAAGAAGGTCGAATGACGACAGTGTTTCTAATTGGAAAATGAAATTGTTTGGCAACAGGTAATTATTTCATGAAAACCAGAACTAATTAATCAGTTAATACATTACAATTCTGAGATACTGGTTTTGAAACCACCAAACTTTGCAGTTTACATTGCTGGCTTGTCAGATGTCAGGGTTTTTGTTCAGAGATTTTCGTTTCAGAGATTTTGTCAGTTTGTCCAACGGCCTAACAACCGCAGACCACGTGTAACGATGCCAGCCCAGCACCACCACATCCTGAATTCTTCACTTGTAGGATTGTCTGAGACCAGCCACACAGCTGATAAAACAGTTGGTTTGCACAACCAAATAATTTCTGCACAAACTGTCAGAAACCGTCTCATGGAAGCTCATCTGCGCGCTCAACATCCTCACCAGGGTCTTCACCTGACTGCAGTTCGCCGTCATAACCAACGTGAGTGGGCAAGAATTCACCTTCGATGGCCATTAGCAAGCTGGAGAAGGGTCCTCTTCACGGATGAATCCCGATTTCAACTGTACCGGGCAGATGACAGACAGCATGTAGAGCGTTTTTTTGATGTAAATATTGTGAACAGAGTGGCCCATGGTGGCGGTGGGGTTTTGGTACGGGCGGACATATCATATGGACAATGAACACAAGTGCATTTTATCGATGGCAATTTGAATGCACAGAGATACCCTGATGGGATCCTGTGGCCCATTGTCTGCCATTCATCCGCCGCCATCACCTCATGTTTCAGCACGACAATGCACGGCCCCATGTTGCAAGAATCTGCACACAATTCCTGGAAGCTGAAAACGTCCCAGTTCTTCCATGGCCTGCAAACTCACCAGACATGTCACCCATTGAGCATGTTTGGGATACTCTGGATCGACGCATACGACAGCGTTTTCCAGTAATGGTGGTCACACCAGATACTGACTGGTATTCTGTTCCAGGACCCCACCTTTTTTTGGGGGTGGTATCTGTGACTAACAGATCTGTATCCCCAATTATGTGAAATTGATAAGTTCCATATATTAACCTCTAACTCAATAAACTCTTTAAAATTGTTGTGTTGCGTTTATATTTTTGTTCAGTGTAAATTATAAATCTAAAATACAGAACATAATGCCCTCATATTTTTTCCTGGTTTAGATTAGGCTATTGTAAACAATTTGTGCTAAAGTGTAAGAATTTATCAAATTCTATAATTATAAGTATAAAAATGTAAGTTTCTAACTGGATAATTACCACGTCTAAATAAAAATGTGCGAACACACAGTAGTCATACTTCTTAGGTTCTGTCATTTTCTGCGTAAGGATACAAGATCAGGTATCTGTGGTGAGCTTGGTAAAGGTATTGTTTTGTGTGTGGTGGGTGTTTAACGCCACTCTTCTCTCCCTTCACCCCAGTCTGTGTGTGCAGATGTACGACTGGTTTGACTACCATGGCCACATGTGCATCTCCTTCGAGCTGCTGGTGCTCAGCACCTTTGACTTCCTCAAGGAGAACAACTACCTGCCCTACTCCATCGGCCAGGTCCGCCACATGGCCTGCCAGATCTGCCAGGTCGTCAAGTGTGAGTGCGCGCACGCAAACACGCACACTCCAGTGCCTACTGCTGGTCCTGCTGCTGGTCCTGCTGTTAAATGATGACAAAATGTTAAACTCAAGTGTTGGTGTGCACTGTAAACGAATCACTTCTAATCACTGCAATATTAGAGATTATCGGGCAGTGAACAGTACGACCCCGAACGTTACTCCCACCAAAGCACCCCCTCCTCCCACTGTGCGCCGAGGTGAGCCTCTGTCCCTCCAGCTCTGCGCCTGTTAGCCTCCCAGTGCCCTCTCGTAGAGCCTCAGCAAATGCATCTGCCTCTGTCTGTAATCCTTTGATTGAGGGGTGTTTTCTAAATTCCCCTCTGTAAAAGAAGAGTATAACATGTATTCTCTCTCTCTCCCCCTGCTCTCTCTCTCCCTCTACCTCTCCCTCTTAAATTCAAATGGCTTTATTGGCATGACAAGATGACTCGTATTGTCAAAGCACACATTTACAATTACGGACATAACACATCGACAGATTGACATAAGACACAGAAAGGTATACATATTTAGACATGAAACACAATATGACATTAATTAACTAATTACAATCTATGAGCAGTCATTCCTTGTCCCTCAATTTGTAGCAGGTGGCTACATATTGTGCTGCCATTTTTGCATATTCCATCTTTTCCCCTAATAGATAAGGAAGCAGTTGGTCGTGTTTAAGATATAAAAATTCTGAGAAGATTTGTGTAAATTGTGGGTAATATTCTGATCTAATTTCCTTGTATTTGTCACAGTTGGTTAAAAACTTTACCTTGACTGCAGTGAGAGCACAGCCTGTCCTCTCTGGGCAGTCAGGTCTGCCTGTAGCGACCCTTCTCTATGGCCAGGCTGGCCATGGTTTTTCAGACAGTCTGCCATGGTGTACTGTCTGTTTAGAGCCAAATAGCATTGTAGTTTATTTAGGGTTTTTGTCATTTCATTCCAATGGGTTATGTATATTTATTTTTGTTTATTAATAATTTGGTTGGGTCTAATTCTCTGAGCTATGGTGTCACTGTCCTGAGGCTGGATGTTGGTAGTTCGGCTATTAGATGCTAATGTATTGAGCCTCAGGACCAGTTGGCTGAGGGGACTCTCGATGTTCATTTCTTGGCTTTTCAGGGCTTTAAAGTGATAAGAGTGGGGGTCATTCATTTTTTGGTGTTTCCAAAACTTTATGGCTCTTTTTTCAATGCGAATCAATTAAGGATATTGGCCTAATTATGCCCTGCATGCATTTGTGTTTTCCTCTGCCCCCGAAGGATGCTTTTACAGAACTCTGCTTGCACGGTTTCAATTGGATTTTTGTTCCTAGGGTGAAGTTGTATTTGTTTCCTTTACATCTGGGCCTTTAAAAAAAAATATTAGTCTTTTGGGGGTTAGTGGTCAGGGCCCAGGTCTGACAGAACTGTTGTAGCAGATAAAGGTTCTGCTGTAGACCCTCTTTTGTTGGTGACAGCAGAACCAGGTCATCTACTGTCATAAAGAGTGAAACCAGGTGCTGCAGATTGTTCTAGTTGTTCTAGCATGTTGCTGTGTGCCAGGCACTGGTATACTCTGTGTAAAGAAGCATGTTGGTGGTAACACACCTGTCTTCTATCTGGGAACAGTCTGCTGTGAGAGTCTCTGGATTGTCCTTGAGGAGTTTATGTTTATAAACTCTCTTAGGGTCCTGGCTAGATAGTAACCCTATTTTGTCCAACTCTGGCGAGGTTTGTGTCCAGCTGTCTTACACCCACTAGCACTACGAAACAGGGCAATTATGGTCTCTATTTTTTCATTTTGCTGCTGTTGTCATCGCAAGATCATTCCACTGAAATTATAGTTTATCTTGTGAATTTCTATGACAAACTTAACGTAGCTGTAAGGCCCATTGCCTCGTTGCCTTGCTGCTCGTGTCTCACCAGGTAGCATGGCAAATGCACATGCGTGAGATCTGGGGAAAAATAGGATTACTATCTAGCCATGACCCTCTCTTGGCCTGTGCGCTCCTGACCTCTTTGGGGTAGTGGAGAAGAAGGGGGAGGGGCTGACCATCTCCCACTGCTGCTACCTCACAAAATGTATCCATTTTCAACTGTCACCGTCAACTGTCACTGTGGCAAGGCTGTGTTAGCTTAACTTAGCTCCCAATAAATGGTTTTAATATGTCCATTTATTGATGAATCACCGCTTGTCTCTTTTGGGTAAAATAAAAAAGTGGCCTACCTCTGCTTGGTTAGGCTGTCTGCTTAATTGTATTTCTCCTTTTTCTTTCTTCCTTCTCCTTCTCCTTGCTCACTTGTTCCCTTTCAGTCTTTGTTGCTAGCTATTGCTTATTGTTGTTTGCTTGTCATCTACTCGGAATTGCTCTTTTTTAAAAATACTTTGAAATACTTCACCAATAATGTAATTATTCTCTCCCTCTCCCCCTCTTTCTCTCAGAATCGAGTGGTCAGACACTGGCCATGCCGGCAGTGTTTGTGTCGCAGGCCCCGCGCAACACCCCCACCCAGCCCAACCCCGCCCTGAAGGAGGACGCACTGCACCTGGACATGAGCATCCTGGGCAAGAAGAGGACCAAGACCTGGCACCAGGGCACGCTCATCGCCATCAACCCCGTGGGTAAGCCCTGCCCTGGGACCTGCCTGGGACGGTCGGGGCTGGACAGGGGGGACGGTCAGAGCTGGACAGTGGAGGGGGGCGGTCTGAACTGGTCAGGGGGACCGTTGGGACCTTGGCTGGGGGATGGTCGGGGCCTTATCTCCACTCCAGGAAAGCACAGTAGACGGGGGATGGAGGAGAGAGCGACACTACAGACATTGAGGACAGATGCGGAAAAGTAGTTTTGAGTTTGACTGACAGGCTGATAGAGCATGTACAGGCAGTAACACTTGTTTGCTTTTATAATTCATCATAAACCGTGACACTCCTATGCCTGCAGCTCTGTTCCATCTCAGCCATGAAATGGCTCACCCAAGAGGCCACTCAACTCCTGGTCCAGGCCCTGGTGATCTCACGTCTGGACTACTGCAATTCCTTGCTGGCAGGCCTTCCAGCCTGCGCCATCAAGCCACTGCAACTAGTCCAGAACGCTGCCGCTCGTCTGGTGTTCAACCAGCCGAAGTTCACCCACGTCACCCTTCTACTCTCCTCTCTGCACAGGCTCCCCATCGCAGCATGCATCAGATTCAAGTCACTGGTGCTTGCTTTTCAAGCGGCCAGAGGTACTGCTCCCCCATACCTCCAGTCACTCATCACTCCCTACACACCTCCCAGACCCCTCCGCTCCGCCTCCTCTGGTAAACTGACTGTCCCTTCCCTCCGGGCGCCTGGCAGCCGATCCTCACAGTCTCGCCTCTTCTCTGTCTTGATCCCTCGCTGGTGGAACGACCTTCCGCAATCGGTCAGGACCGCGGAGTCACTTGCGATCTTCCGCAAGAGACTCAAAACCCACCTCTTCAGACTCCACTACCACTGAACTCTGTCCATCTAGCTAAATTGTCTTCACCACTGTTTACTTGTTCAACACTACTCAACAAAAAAAAGAAATTCACTAACCTTTTCCTTCCCGGTGTTACAGGTATGGTACGCAGATGCCTGCAATGATGTCTATTGCTGTATTCCTGCACTGATCTCGTGCGCTAACTATGATTGTTCCTACCATGTATTAATGCACATCTTGTAAGTCGCTTTGGATAAGAGCGTCTGCTAAATGCTTAAAATGTAAAAATGTAATGAAATAGAACCTCGGTCCTGTCCCTGTCACTAAACATATTTACACATCCCTTGAACTCCAGAGTACCTCCTGTTTGTGTACAAACAGGCCTTTGTAAACACTTAAATCTATGCTTCGCTTCACCTATCTGAAGAGGTACTCCTGTCCGTCTTTCTCATCCCTCCATCTTCCTGTCCTTTTCCTCCTCTTCATGCCTGCCCTGTTTGTCCTGTGCTCCTCTGCAGGCTCTGGCTTCAAGTACAAGGTGAAGTTTGAGAACAAGGGGAAGAGCCTGCTGTCGGGGAACCACGTGGCCTTCGACTACCACCCCACCCTGGAGCGGCTGTACGTGGGCGCCCGCGTCGTCGCCAAGTACAAGGACAGCAACCAGGTCTGGCTGTATGCCGGCATCGTGGCTGAGATGCCCAACAGCAAAAACCGCATGAGATGAGGGAAAGGGGCAGAGCGGACTGCAGAGGAATAGAGGTCATATTACTGGGAGGGAGAAAACATACATGCACATATATACACACACACACACACACACACACACACACACACACACACACTATATAGTGTACGTGTATATATATATATATATATATATATATATATATATATATATATATATATACAGTGGGGAAAATAAGTATTTCACCCCCTGCTGATTTTGTGAGTTTGCCCCCTTACAAAGAAAGGAACGGTCTATAATTTTCATGGTAGGTTAATCTTAACAGTGAGAGACAGAATATATAAAAAAAATCCCAGAAAATCACATTATATGAATTTTAAACATTTATTTGTGTTTTATTGAGGAAAATAAGTATTTCACCCCCTACCAACTAGCAAGAATTCTGGCTCCTAATTAAGTACTCGTTACCTGTATAAAAGACACCTGTCCACAGAATCAATCAATGAATCAGATTCCAACCTCTCCACAATGGGCAAGACCAAAGAATTGTCTAAGGACATCAGGGACAAAATTGTAGACCTGCACAAGACTGGAATGGGCTACAAGACCATTGGCAAGCAGCTTGGTGAGAAGGAGTCAACTGTTGGTGCGATAATTAGAAAATGGAAGAAACACCAATTGACCATCAATCTCCCTCGGTCTCGGGCTCCACGCAAGATCTCACCTTGTGGAGTGAACCTGATCATGAGAAAGGTGAGGGAACAACCCAGAACTACACGGCTGGAGCTTGTTGATGATCTCAAGGCAGCTGGGACCACAGTCACCAAGATGACCATTGGTAACACACTACGCCGTAATGGATTGAAATCCTGTAGTGCCCGCAAGGTCACCCTGCTCAAGAAGGCACATGTACAGGCCCGTCTGAAGTTTGCCAATGAGCACCTGGATGATTCAAAGGAGGCTTGGGAGAAAGTGCTGTGGTCAGATGAGACTAAAATCGAGCTCTTTGGCATCAACTCGACTTGCCGTGTTTGGAGGAAGAAAAAGCTGCCTTGGACCCCAAGAACACCATCCCCACCCTTCAAGCATGGCGGTGGAAACATTATGCTTTGGGGCTGTTTCTCTGCTAAGGGGACAGGACGACTTCACCGGATCGAGGGGAGGATGAATGGGGCCATGTACCGGGAAATCTTGGGTGAGAACCTCCTTCCCTCAGCCAGGACACTGAAAATGGGTCGTGGATGGGTGTTCCAGCATGACAATGACCCAAAGCATACGGCTAAGGCAACAAAGGAGTGGCTCAAGAAGAAGCACATTAAGGTCATGGAGTGGCCTAGTCAGTCTCCGGACCTTAATCCTATAGAAAATCTGTGGAGGGAGCTGAAGCTTCGAGTTGCCAAGCAACAACCTACAAACCATAAGGATTTGGAGAGGATCTGCAAAGAGGAGTGGGCCAAAATCCCTCCTGGGATCTGCGCAAACTTGGTGACCAACTACAAGAAACGTCTGACCACTGTGCTTGCCAGCAAGGGTTTCTCCACCAAGTACTGAGTCATGTTTTGCTAGGGGGTGAAATACTTATTTTCCTCAATAAAACACAAATAAATGTTTCAAATTCATATAATGTGATTTTATGAGATTTTTTTAAATATTCTGTCTCTCACTGTTAAGATGAACCTACCATGACAATTATAGACTGTTCCTTTCTTTGTAAGGGGGCAAACTCACAAAATCAGCAGGGGGTGAAATACTTATTTTCCCCACTGTACATACATATGTGTATATATGTATCTGTGTTTATTTCCATGGTTGTGCTTATGATCATTAAAGACTGGAAGGAGGTTTCAGGAAAAAGACAGTGGCTGTGTTCTTTCTGAGGGGGTCTGTCAGGTGGAGAGTTTCGTGCATACCCTGGTTGTGTCAGGTGGAGAGCTTTGACCTCTGACCTCAGCAAAGAGGTCACTCATCCTCTGCCTGCATACCCTGCAGACTTTACACAGCACTGCATGGGAGAAGATTCAAAGATTTGGTCCACTAACAGAGCAGTCTGGAAACCGGGAAAAGTCTTTGACCTCTGACCTCAGCAAAGAGGTCAAACCAAATAAACAAAATCCATTTCTGCCTGCACATTGTGCTTTCTGTCATGTTCTGCAGACTTTACACAGCACTGCATGGGAGAAGACCCCTTTCCAAAATGAGTAACATAATCTCCGCCAGAGGGATATGGAGAGCCACATGCATGATCGGTGAATGTGGTAGCGCCACCCAGGGTGATTATGTGCATAACACTGAAAACAATGGCAGTAAATATCAAAACAACAACATCCCATTAGCGTCTTGGCTTAATCTACGCAGGTGCTGATGGTAAACATAGACTTAGGCTTTGGTGAATACCAAGAATGCAGCCGGTGCGACTATGTCTGAATGTGCTTGCAGGTTCCTAATCTTTTTTGATGACGGTTACGCCTCCTACGTCAGCCTGCCTGAGCTCTACCCTGTGTGCAGACCCTGTAAGACACCCACCCACACTGCCCGTCCTCTCCTCCTGTCTCACCACACCATCTGAATACGTTTCCTAATTTGTTTCAAGGATTCAAGCAGGCTTTGTTAGCCTAGACCAGACCATCCCTCCTCCTTTCATAAATAACTAACAATAAAAGGAATATTAATGGCAATAAGACAATAAGAGTAGAGTGGCGTAATGTGGAATATAAAATACAATAGAGAAAGTCAAATAAAAAGTACAATAAAATAGAATTCCTCTCTCCCTCTCCCCATTTGCATACAGTGAAGAAGACGTGGGAGGACATTGAAGACGCTTCCTGCAGGGACTTCATTGAGGAGTACATCACGGCCTACCCCAACCGGCCCATGGTCCTGCTCAAGGCCAACGAGCGAATCAAGACCATGTGGGAGGGCACCTGGTGGAAGAGCTGCGTGGAGGAGGTGGATGGCAGCCTCGTCAAGATCCTCTTCCTGGTCAGACCTCCTCGTTAATGCCTTGTGAAAATTCCTTGTTTAATTTGTGCTTTTCTTTCATTGTTTATGTCGTTGGGCTGTATGATGGCTTTTGAACTCCTCTTCTGGATTTCTGAAGTACTTTTCATTGGCTGGCTGCTAGGGCACTCACTTCGAAGAGATCACGATTCGTCACATTAAAACATTGACAGGGGGGAATCAACAGGGCTCTTCCCCGCAGTATGAGCGGGCTTATCACCCTAAAGCATCACGGTGCTTTTACGCCAGGTGGTATATCTGCAAGGATAAAACAATTTTAAAAGCCTGGCTCGCGAGTTGTTGGGTCGATGAGGTTGATGTAGGTGGAGGTGATGGAGACGTGCCGCTCTAATGGTGCTGGTTGCTGTTGGTGTTTCAACCTGAAGATGAACTCTGCCAACTCGGACAAGAAGCTGCCTGGGCAGCAGAGGACACGCCCTACATGGGTAACACACATCTGTCCTCGT
>JAINUG010000789.1:0-56856 GCA_029706075.1 Aldrovandia affinis
AACAGAACTCTGCTGCTAGACTTTCAACGGAAACAAGGAAGAGAGAACATATTACTCCTATTTTAGCTGCACTGCACTGGCTCCCTGCATGTTTTAGAATTGGTGTGTGTGTGTGTGTGTGTGTCTGTGAGTGTGTGTGTGTGTGTGTGTATGTGTGTGAGAGAGAGAGTGTGTAAGTGTGTATATGTGTGTGTGTGTGTGTGTGTGTGTGTGTGTGTCTGTGTGTGTGTGTGTGAGAGAGAGAGTGTGTAAGTGTGTGTGTGTGTGTGTGTGTGTGTGTGTGTGTGTGTGTGTGTGTGTGTGTGTGTGTGTGTGAGGTTGTGCAGTACTGAGTGTGCGTGTGTGTGTGAGGTTGTGCAGTACTGAGTGTGTGTGTGCGTGTGTCTGTGAGTGTGTGTAAGTGTGTATATGTGTGTGTGTGTGTGTGTGTGTATCAGAGTGTGTGTGTGTGTTTGTAAGTGTGTGTGTTTGTGTAAGTTTTGTATTAGTGTGTGGGGGGGGTATGTGTGTGTATTAGTGTGTGTATGTGTGTGTGTACGTTTGTGTATTAGTGTGTGGGGGGTATGTGTGTGTATTAGTGTGTGTATGTGTGTGGTTGTGCATTAATGAGTGCGTGTGTGTGAGTGTTTGTGAGGTTGTTCATTGTGCATTACTGAGTGTGTGTGAGTGTGTATTAGTGTGTCAGTGAGTGTGTGCATGTGTGTAAGGTTGTGCAGTACTGAGTGTGTGCGTGTGTGTGTGAGTGTGTATTAGTGTGTTTGTGTGTGTGTGAGAGAGTGCGTATTAGTGTGTCCGTGTGTGCGTGTGTGTGAGGTTGTGCAGTACTGAGTGTGTGTGTGAGTGTGTGTGAGGTTGTGCAGTACTGAGTGTGTGTGTGAGTGTGTATTAGTGTGTTTGTGTGTGTGTGTGAGAGAGTGTGTATTAGTGTGTCCGTGTGTGTGTGTGTGTGTGTGAGGTTGTGCAGTACTGAGTGTGTGTGTGAGTGTGTGTGATTGTGTATTAGTGTGTTTTGTGTGTGTGTGAGAGTGTGTATTAGTGTGTTTGTGTGTGTGTGTCTGTGAGGTTGTGCAGTACTGAGTGTGTGCGTGTGTGTGAGGTTGTGCAGTACTGAGTGTGTGTGTATTACTTGGTCCACACAAGCAGAGTGAAGCGCTTTAAGACTCCGGTGTCAGCAGGTGGAATAGGAGGCCTGTGTTTCCCCCCAGGGTTCTCGGCTGATTGGGACGATGCGCTGGAACCTGAGAGCACTGGCTTGAATATTTCTGTCCCAAACCATTGAGAGTTATAGAGAGTTATAGAGACAGAGGTTTTTACTTTCGATGTTCCTTTATACACACATGAGAATATTTCCACCATTACATACACACCCCACAGAATCAAATCAGCATTCAAAAGAAACGGAAAAACAAAACCAGCACAAACAAATCCCTCAATCCAAACACATCCCAATGCACCACATTATTTTAAATGCTCCCACATCATGCATCATTTTATAATATTCAAACTGGACCTTAAGGAGCGCAGAGACATACCCCCCAAAAACCAACAGCGCATCTGTGGACCCACAACCGCGAAGTGTATAATCCATATCGCCAGTTTCACCTGACCCTACAGGAAGTTCCTTAAAAGAGAAAATCGCTCCTCACCACAAACACACATTTCCAAGCAGGGCTTGAAAAAACCCCACACAGTAAATTCCCTAGTGTCAAATCTGCAGTGTCAAAGTATGTTGACTCTTTTTGAGTTATTCCAACAACATCTGGAGTAAAACGCCCCCCAGTGTTGGTGAAAATACTCAGAGTTAACAGGTGGTGTCAGAAGAACTCTAGAAAGCTCCGCCCACCTCCTCCACCCAACTTCCCCACAAACGGACCACAATTTTCATCCCGCCACTTTCTTCCAGAGATCCATGCTTTCTTCGCATCAGGAGACTGAGGTATGCAAAATTTGCCCATTACATCAATTATTTGGTAACTACAGAAACAGCATAGAATTGTTTCATATTCATATCATTTAAGTTAGCTAAATGATGCAGAGAAATGATGCAGGTCGTAAATTTGGGTAATGTTTTTCGTGTGCTCCGATTTGTCTATTAAGCTGGCTGGCTAGCTAGCTACACTAAAGCTAACGCTATCTAGCTGGCTGGCTGGCTGGCGGTCGAGCTAGTGCTAGCCATTAGCTAGCAAGTGCAAGCCCCACCACAGTCGTGACGTTAATGTCGTTGGAAACCGTGTTGTCAACGTGATGAGGATTATTCCATAACTGCCATAACAGATACCTAACTGGAGCACATGGCTCAAGGTTAGCTGTCAATGTTAGCTTGGCTACCATTAGTTATCTGCAATCCAACAAAGTTGGCCTTTGCTGTAAAGCTGTTAGGTTGAAATGCATGTAATTATTACTATACACATTTTGTTCTTGTTAATTGTAGTAATAATGTGCAACATGAATGTGCTTATGCTGTCTGTAGATTCGCTGCAAGCATGCTCCTGAAAGCAAAACTGGGCGATGTCCAGAGATTTGTTAGAGTAGCTGAGCCAGCTAATCTAACAGAGTTCTTGGATGCAGGTAAGAAATTGAACAATGCACAATAATGCCATATTTAACAGTAGCTAATTCTTTATTCTGTTCTGGGATAGTATTCTGGGATACTGAAAATTATGGGAATTCAAGTCCTCATGATATGCTCAGGCTATCCACTAGATGGAGCTCTAGGGTACATCTACTTGTATTGCACATGGCAGGTTAAGCCTCTACCCAGCAGATAACCTGACTCCCCTCACAGGGTTCAAAGCTGCGACTAAAACACTCGCATTTGCGACCTTTAAAAAATAAATGACCTAACATCTCATTGGGTCGCATTTATGCCACTAAAAAAATCCAACCAAAAAGGCTTGTTTAACAGTGATCATTGTGCAAATATCTGCAAATGTGTGCAGTGTGCTGATCTACACATCATGTGGTTTGTTTCAGAGGAGATGTGTACGCATAGGCGCCGATATCTGTTTCTGCACGCTCTCAAACACGAGTTGCGCCCTGTTCGATAACAGAGTGTGCGTTCGTAAAGTCGCTCTGAAATCGGATCGGCACACGTGGAACCGAATGCCTATTGTGGTGTTAGATTTCAAGAGCGACTTTCTGAACGCACCTTCTCCGATAGATACACACGGGCGGAAGTGATTTTTGGTGAAAATCTGAAACAGCGACCCCACAGAGGGGTAAAGTATGGATAGGGTACTGCAGTTGCCAATGCAATCCTATGAGAATTCAGCTGTAGTTAGCCAACTTTTGAGATCATCCGACATGAACTGGGGACGATATTTATTGCAATAAAAATATGTTTTCAAATGTATGTTGTCTCCTTATTAGCATACTTTTTGTTATCTCATTAGATGATGTGTATTATATTTATTTTCCCACTCGAATGGGTTACCTGAAATGCTAAGAGATCATTACAGACAGATCAAAGGAGTCGCATTTCACTAACGTCACCATATTTTTATATATATTTTTTTATCGACTTTGTTTTGAACAGTCTGTATTTTTAACATGTCACAGGCTTACATACAGTCTCTACCTGCCATATAATGCTTCAGCTTAACTTCTTATCTCACGAATGCTAACGATTTCGAGACACAGATGGAGTGATTTTATATTTATTGTGGGTTGTCTATTGAAATGACAGCTATTTTTCATTAAAAACGACAAACCAAAGATATGGAAAACTTTATTAGAACACAATAAAAATAACTACAGCCTCAGTGGTAAACCGGTGAAAACAGGGTGTTTTTAGGAAAACTCATAGGATTGCATTGGCAACTGCAGTACCCTATCCATACTTTACCCCTCTGTGGGGTCGCTGTTTCAAAGATCACTTCCGCCCGTGTGTATCTATACGCATAGCATGCTGTTCATAAGGGTGTGTTTGTAAAGTCGCTCTGGAAATCTGATCGGCTTGTCCCGCTGATTTTAACTAATTTAAGAGTACAGTATAAAGAAAACAGTTCAGTGTTTCTTCAGAAAAAAATTGAATGTTAAATAATTTTGCACTTTATTTCTCTCAAGTAAGGAGAGTGTTCAGCACTGGATGAATGTTAAATAATTTTGCACTTTATTTCTCTCAAGTAAGGAGAGTGTTCAGCACCGGATGAATGCTAAATAATTTTGCACTTTATTTCTCTCAAGTAAGGAGAGTGTTCAGCACTGGTTCTCCCAGTGCCGAAGGACCAGGCCAAAGAGCTGATGTCCAATATATGTGACTGTTTTGTTTCTTTTATACATGTTTTTCTGTACTGTACATCACATATTATTGCACGATTTATAATGTGTAATGTTTTAAAAGTACAGTAGAGAAGTGTCAGTGTTTCAAAAGAATAACATCATTTTTGTACTTTATTTCTCTCAAGTCACAATCTATCTTGGATCAATTGAAGAAAATCGAATTTAAGACGGGTAGTCATCAGCCTCTTCTGCATGGAATGCGAGTTAGCCTATGGGAAAAAGTGTGCTACCAAATCTGTGCTGGCGCTACCAACTGAAAAGCTGGTAGCGCCAGCGCCGCCAGTGGAAAATGTTAGTTTTGAACCTCATGTCATCCTCAACTTTTTCTTATAAATATACATGTCTTCTATGTTCCCTCCTGCCGGTTTCCTAGCGTTTGCAAGGTTTGGTGTCCCAGCTGTAACTGAAGGTGTCAAGGTTGTAGACAGCTCAGGGACTGAGTTGGATGAGGATGTTTTTGAGGAGATCGTGAAGGATGCCTCATATGGGGTGCTAACCATCAAATATGACACAGGTTTGACTTTCAGTTAAACTTGTAATTTTATTTAATGGATGGATGGATATATTACCTGTTATGTGAAACTACATTCACTACATAAAGGATGAGTTCATGAGGTAACTGTACTTCTCCAATCAGAATTAGAGTGTGGCTTCATGGGAGCTTCTCCTGAGCAGTCCAAACCATCATCCCTTGATACGTCTGACTCGCACGATACAGACATCGTCGATAGCCCTCCCAGAAAACGCCAGAGGCTGGATGCAGAAGCTAAGCATGTAAGAGCTGATACGCAAACACACATGCTTTTTGTGACACAATTTATTCCTGAGTATTATTTCCAGCATTGAAGTTAACTTTGATTTGCAGTGGATAATGTATATAATCCTAACATGCATTATTTTGTATTCTGTTTTTAAGTTGGTGGAATCCATTCTTACCAAGAAGCCTGGTGGAGAGCGCATTATAAATGAGTACAATCGAACCAAGTCCTTGGTGGATGAAAGCAGAAGGAAAATGGTGAACATACTGGCTGCTGACCTGACAGAAAATAATGGGTAATTTACTAATTGGTTTTAGCTGGTCCTTGTGTTCTCAATCTAGCTTGATTTGAAATCTAAATCAAATGTGTTAAATGGACTGCACTTGCACTTTCATCCGAAGCACTGCAAGGGCTTTTCATTCAGCCATTCATACACACATTCACACACCAATGGTGGCTAGCTGCCATTTAAGGTGCCAGCCTGCTCATTGGGAGCAATAATCTTTCACAAAGACACATGACTGAGAAATAATTTCTTCTTTAATCTCACAGTACATCACCACCCAGACCCTGAGGGAAACGTATGCCAGAGGAATTGTGAGCTTATTCCCCTACCTAAGTGACCCTCACTCAAAGAATGGCTATGTGAGTTGCACACAGTAATGGTTGTGGCTATGTTAAATGCAATATTGATGTTACGGTACATGTGGGAAACCGGGACAGGGACATGTTCAGATGACCCGTCGAACCGGGACATCTGAACATGAGCCGGGACATCTGAACGCTGTCCATTCCCACATGTCCCGTCAGGCCGGCTTATGTTCAGATGTCCCGGCTCATGTTCAGATGTCCCGGTAACATTGATACATTTTGAATCCTAACAGTATATTTTTCACCTTTTAATGTGTTTCTGCTATGCCTTCACCCTCCAAGGAGCATTATTATGATGGCGAGAGTGGCACTGGTTACTTGGCCTGGAGGATTAAAACCATCCAGAGATGCAGTGCTAAAGACAGACGAACACTCTTTGAAGGTAACCCTGAAATGATACCGGAAAAATGTAGGGAACAAACCAGTTACAAGATCAGTGATTGCATTTGTTGCACATAATGTTTTCCCAGACAACAGTTAACAGCATTTTTCCCATGGGGCATGGTATGCAGTGCATACAAGTCATGACACTCACTCACTTATGGACATTTAGTCACGCACCTGCGTACAGCGCACAGTAGGCCACTAAAGCACACCACTATGAATGGAGAGGCCCGTCCATCCATGCCCTTTTTCTTAAAAAATTAGAACAAAGAAAGTGTTTTTGAAATGTTCATGGTTGTCACCAGTATTGATACAATTTTCCAATATTGTTCAGCATCAGCTGCAGGAGCATCTGGCGAAGGCATGTCTGGGGGACCAACTGTCCGACGACAGTGCCAGTTTGTTCCAGAGACTGCCCTGAGTGAAGATGAGTGCAAGGAAGCGATTTCACTGATGAAACATTCAGCGGATGAGGACATCGTCAAGAACAAGATGAAGCTGACCTTTGACTATCGCCGCAACATGATCCTCGACCCCCAGCAGTCTTGCAACATACTGTTTGAGTTTCCACGTTTCAAAGACGTCAAAGGCTTGGTAATTATGTCACTATTTTGTGTTATGACGTTTAGACAGTATATGAGTATTGTATTAATCATTTACAGTAGCACCTGTACTTCGGTTCGCTGTGAAATCCTGAAATTGTCACCCAACATGTCCACTCCAGGTTGAACAGGACTTCGTCCTGATGTTTGGAGAGGGTGTATCAGGGAAGCTTCTGGAGAAGTGGCCGACCGCATACAAGAAAAAGATCATCCAAGAATGCCGGAAGCTTCCATCCACCAGTGAGCTTGAAGAACTCCTCTTGACAGCGGATCCTCCTGAGGATAGCACTGAGAGGGATGCTGACTTTGGTGAGATGCCTTAAAGCATACTGTTGTTTTATTGCACTCATCGACTTCTGTGACAAATTTTGTATAGTCATCCAGTCTCAAATTACCTTCCTGTTCACTTTTATGAGAGTGCATCCAAACTTTGGACTAGTACTGTATTTTGAACAAAACCTCAAAAGCACTGAAGTGTTTGAGCTGAGCTGTAGTCGAATGATTTTTTTAGAGCTTATGAAATAGAACTGCTGTATTTTTTTGTTTTGTTAAAATGCTGCTGATATTGCAGGTGGACTGAACTGTGTTGATGGTCCATATAATCTTGTTAACATCAAACTTGTGTTGTTACAGGCTGGGACAGTGATCTCTCATCAGTCTTCCTCCTTTTGCACCTGATTCCACCCTCTGCTCAGGGTCGGAGGAAACCAGGGAAGGTGTCGGCGTCCCAAGCAGAGAAGCATCTTGTGGTCTTCAAGAAGGTTTGTATTGTTTTGTAATGTATGATGAACATTTTTGATTATAATAGTACAGATGTGTAATTTGTATAGTCTCTCCTAATGTATAATGCATATTTTTGATTATAATGGTACAGAGTAGACAAGTAATTTGGATCGCCTCTGCTTGTATGTTTGTTTTCTCAGTCTGGAACAAGCATCCAAGAGCATCTCGACGCCATCACTACCAGCAGTCAGCCCTATCTCTTGGCTGTTGGAGCTAGGAAGAATGCCGTCCACCAGTTCTTCATTGTCCTTGACAAGAATGCCATACCCTGCAGGTCGACCTCTTGTCTTGGTGCGTTTGATGAACTATTTAAGGCACATTTTGTGTTTGGCACATCATACAACCCCATGCTCCGCAACATGTACACGTTCATTCAGACCACTGTGTACAACATTGATGTTGGGAAAGTCAAGGAGAGTCCTCGGGTTGCAGAGGTTAGGGTGAGGTTGCTTCATTAGTGCTTGAAGATTCTCCAGCATGAAGTGTTTTGTTTGTCAGGCTGAGTTAAGTAGTTCAAATATGCTTGTTAGGCATTTGCGTTTAGTTCATGGTTACTTTCCTGGAAAAGATCTTCACCTTAAATGTGTTCAGACTGGATGTGGCTCTGTGTTTGGAACATTCTCTGGCTTTAGGAAACATTTAAACACCAAACATACTGAGTATTTTGATGAACAGGCTGATACTGATAATGTAAGCAGTGCAGGAGAGGCGATGATAGCTCATAGAGATGAGACAGCCACAACATCAGTTGTTGATGAGATGGACACAACATCTGAACTGATGAGGAAGTCTAATAGGAACACTCTAGATATGTGTGCCACTGCCGTCGCCCAACTCAAGGCAGCTGGATTAAGTCAGTGTACTGTAAATAGTTTTGTCTCATCCATGGAAGAAGTGGTCTCTGAGATTCATTGTCAGGCGGAAGATGCAGCTTTACAGTGCTTATCTGCACAGGACACAGAAAATAAGAGCAAAATAAAACTAGCATTCGAAAAGTTGAAAAACCCATTCACATACTTAAATTCAGAAGCTAAACGAAACAAACACTTCGGAGACAGATGGGGAAATGTTGAGCCTATTGAAAAGGTGCTTGGTACAAGATTTGACAGCAGAAGAAACAGAACTGCTGGGACATATGACCAGGTTATTGTAACTGATAAGTTTGCTTATGTTCCTATTTTGGAAACATTGAAGATTATTTTTCAAAACTCAGAACTTGTTCAAGACATGTTGAAGCCCAGGTACATGCCCAAGGAAGGTGTGTTTGCAGACTTGAGAGATGCTACCTATTTTAAAGAAAGTCCCCTATTTTCTATAGAAAAAGATTCCTTGCAGATTCAGATTTTTTATGACGACTTTGAAACTGCGAATCCCTGGGTTCTAAAAAGGGTATACACAAATTAGGTGCTATATATTTCACTTTAAGGAATTTCCCCCAATCTATAATTCCGCTTTGATTAATATTCATTTGGTTGCTCTTTTCCATGCACAGGACATCAAGCATTATGGCTTTAATTCTATACTTGAGCCATTTATCAATGATGTTAAAGTGCTTGAGACAGAGGGACTGACTTTTCCCATGTTTAAACATGTGATTTATGGTACAATAATTCAGGTCACTGGGGATAATCTTGGTTTGCATGGTCTGTTTGGGTTTGTAGAGTCATTTTCAGCTCGATATTGCTGTCGTTTCTGTCTCCTTGAGAAAGCTTCTTTTCAAACTGTGTTCTGTGAAGATAATCCGGAAGTTGTACTAAGAACTGTTGAAATGCATGCACAACACTGTCAAACTGTACAAACAGATCCTACGCTACCTCATGTGTATGGTGTCAAACACAGTTGCCTGTTGAATTCCCTGCAGTACTACAACACAGCCAACAATTTTTCTGTAGATATCATGCATGATATTTTGGAAGGGGTTGCTCAGTTTGAGGTGAAGCTTGTACTGCAGTACATTCAGGAGAACTTCCTAACTGTTGAAGAATTGGCTGGTAGAATACACTCCTATGACTATGGTTACAATCAGCAGCGAAACCGTCCGCCAAGAGTAAAGTTGCTGGATGGAAGTAATGATTTGGGTTTGAATGCCATACAGTCTTGGTGCTTGTTGCGCAACATGCCATTGCTTTTTGGTGATTTAATACAGACAGGTGATAAGTACTGGCATCTTCTGCTTTTGCTCCTACAGATTGTTAACATTATATTTTCACCAGTCCTGTCGGAAGGCATGACCATTTATCTCAAACATTTAATCATTGATCACCATCAGCTATTCAAGCAGCTATTTCCTGCAAACAATCTCTTGCCCAAACATCACTTCATGATACATTACCCTCGTAGTATAAGGAACATTGGCCCAATTCTGCACATGTGGTGTATGCGTTATGAAGCCAAACATAATTTCTTCAAGCGTGTCTGAGATGCCTGTGTTTTGTAAGATCAAGAGTATTGCTGTGAAAGATGACAATGTGTTGCTCTGTGGAAAAGTGATGGAAACCACATGTTTTGATCCTCATTACCATGCCTTTAAGGTCAGGCTGCATCCAGACAAGGTTGTTAAGGTGTTGGATATAAATGAGCTGTTTTACTTCAAACCATACGATGTTCAGGTGAAGTATGGAACAGTAGATGCCTCCTTTTATATTGTTCCATATTGCCATTTTATGGAGACCTGAGAGGTCAATTTTGTTTTTTTCTCAGCTTGACAAAAAAAAAGTAATGGAGACCTGAGAGGTCAGTGTCAGTTTTAAAATAAAGTTGCTAAATTCATTATTTTGTGATGTGATTTTTTATGGTATATTTAAAAAAGTGAAAAACATGTTTAGATTTATTGTTATTTCACTTTATTTTCAAGGTTTCAGAGACAATGCAGTGTAACTCAATTAGAGTTGATTTTGTTATCATAGGAGTAAATAATCAACACTTATGAGAATAATATTTACACTATCCAGAGTTATGTAACCTGTAGTGTTAAGTATAAATTACACTATACAGTGTAGTATTTACACTATCCAGAGTTATTTAACCTGTAGTGTTAAGTATAAATAACACTATAAGGTGTAATATTTACACCTACAGAGTTATTGACACTGTAGTGTTAACTATAAATAACACTATACCGTGTAATATTTACACTATCCAGAGTTGTTCAACCTGTAGTGTTAACTGTAAATAACACTATACAGTGTAATATTTACACTCTCCGGAGTTATTCACATTGTAGTGTTAAGTATAAATAACACTATACAGTGTAAGTCAGTGTTAAACTTTTACTCTATTAAGAGTTAATTTCACTCTGAAATTTTAACACAAGGGCTAGAGTCAATTTAACACTAATTCTGAGTGGGACCAAATACACTCGGGAAGAGTGTTAAATTTAACTCTTTAAGTGTTACTTTGACACTGCAAAATTTACTGTGCAGAAAAAAACCCACTGGAACTAATTAAAAAGGAAATGCACTTTATATTTATATCATATGTTAAAAATGTTTTATTAATTTAATTGTTTAGTCATTTTAAGCATATTGTTTATTTTTTTATTTTTTTTAAATGTCTCATTGGTGAGTTTTCCCCTCTTTGATTTCTCTCTCCCTCATCCCAGATCACATAGTTTTACAGAAGAGCGTGAATTAAGCCCAAACCCAGGGTGGAGGGGCTGAGTGAATGTGGTCTTGACTCTGTGGAGGAGGGTCATTGTGTCAGAGACGCTGTAGAAGGACAAACCTCCTGCCCCGGGATCCAGATACACTCCTATTCTGGAGGAGGCGGGAGCAGGGAGTTTAGTGATTTCTTTATTGTGCATGAAATAGCACCTGGAAGGAGAGCAGGTCAATCTCCAGGACTTGTCATTATATCCCAGATGACAGTCATCAACCAAGCCTTTCCTTCTGATCTCTTTATATGAGACGTTTATAGAAACCAACTCCCCACTCCACTCAGCCTCCCAGTAACAGCGTCCAGACAGACCCTCTCTGCACAACACATGGGGCCAGCAGTCAAATCTCTCTGGGTGATCAGGATATGACTGGATCTTTCTCACACGTTTCACCTCTCTGTTCCCCTCAGACAGGCGGAGGTATCTATTCGCTGTGTTGGGGTCCAGTGTGAGCTGACAGAAATCTGATGGAGGTGAAGAAAGAGAGAAGAGAGCTCAGTGATCATAATCAGCATTACATTACATCTCTTACATATTTTACACACGTTTAAATAAAATATTTTCTTTCATTCACACATTTAGCTCTTATTTTTGTTTTAACATTTTTAAATGTCCCCACTGGGACCACATATACTGAAAAAATGCTTTGGATAGAATTACATATATTTTTATAAATGGCATATATTAAAATGTTTAAAATTATTTAATTTAGGTTTAATTACAGACTCACATTGTAAGAAGTCCTCTCTGGTCCTGGGCTCTAGAATATGGACTTTGTTCACTGTAGAGAGAGATCACAAGAAAGATGAGCCCCTAAATATTAACTTTTATCGCATTTCCTGGAGAAAAGGGCAGATATTTCAATGAATAAAATGCACATAAATGCAAATTGAGCTTATCCAGTTTGAGGAATATATTTTGGTGAGTGTCGGAGGCTCAGTAGTTTTGGCAGTTTACTTTTAAACAGCAGTGACAGTTGGAACTGAAAGTTTGAAACCAACATTTTGCTAATTTCCCCGGTTACCATGGCGAGCAAATAGAGCAAGAGATGCAAAGAACAGATCAGAAAGCAACATGCCCTCACTGCTCTCAAAAACAACTCAGAGGGTCTGTACCAGAGGGAACTTTGGCTTGCCACTGAATCCATTAAAAGCTTCATAGAGAGGATACAAAGTAAGGTGGCATAGATTAAATACAGTACACTTATGAGAATTTGGTCAAATAAAAATGTAAAGACATTTGCCAGTATTATCAAGCTTATTGTGTTGTACGGAAGTGATGAATGGGGTTCACTCAGTAAACAAGACTACACTAAATGGGGCAAAGCTCCAGTTGAAACCCTGCATGCAGAATTCTACTGAAACCAGAATGCCAGAATCACTGCAGCTGAACTAACAGGGATCTGATGGTCATGAATATATAAAATGCTTTAAATCATCTTTTTATTCATATTTTCATCTAATTCTCATGTCTTATTGTTTTCATTCATTAATTTCATTAATTCATTCACATCTGTGATGACTTGATGAGCTAAATCCAGCATTCCCTGTCAAGCATTGCATTGCGAAGAGACGATCCGCACAGTCCTGTATCCAGTTCGATGGACGATTTAAGGGTGATGTTAGGTCGACCTCTCCGACGGGGAGAGTCTGGCGTCCAAAGGAGGACACGACTGGTGGCAATTGTTTTAATTCAGTTTTAATTACAAACTCACATTGTAAGAAGTCCTCTCTGATCCTGGGCTCTAGAATATGGACTTTGTTCACTGTAGAGAGAGATCACAAGAAAGATGAGCCCCTAAAGATGAACTTTTATCGCATTTCCTGGAGAAAAGGGCAGATATTTAAATGAATAAAATGCACATAAATGCAAATTGAGCTTATCCAGTTTGAGGAATATATTTTGGTGAGTGTTGGAGGCTCAGTAGTTTTGGCAGTTTACTTTTAAACAGCAGTGACAGTTGGAACTGAAAGTTTGAAACCAACATTTTGCTAATTTCCCCGGTTACCATGGCGAGCAAATAGAGCAAGAGATGCAATGAACAGACCAGAAAGCAACATGCCCTCACTGCTCTCAAAAACAACTCAGAGGGTCTGTACCAGAGGGAACTTTGGCCTGCCACTGAATCCATTAAAAGCTTCATAGAGAGGATACAAAATAAGGTGGCATAGATTAAATACAGTACACTTATGAGAATTTGGTCAAATAGAAAATTAAAAAACATTTCCCAGTATTATCAAGCTTATTGTGTTGTACGGAAGTGATGAATGGGGTTCACTCAGTCAACAAGACTACACTAAATGGGGCAAAGCTCCAGTTGAAACCCTGCATGCAGAATTCTACTGAAACATCCTGCCAGTGCTGAGGAATATCCCTTATCACAAAATGATGAAATTCCTAAATGTTAAAGAGCCTACATGATCTAAAATCAAAACTATTTTTGCTGCAATCACCTGTTTGAGAGATCTTGACGAATTCCCCCTTGCAGATGTCCTCCAGTTGCTCTTTCAGTTCTGAGACATGTTTGCTCACAGCCTCAAAAGAGACGTGTGGATTGACAGTGATTCTGGGTAAGTCTCCAGGTCCAGGAGGGGCACAGACAGACTGACAGCTCTACAGAGAGAGAGACAGACAGAGAACAAAACAGTCACAATACACATTCCTGTGGAGATGCCAGGAGCAGATCTTTGTAAATGAGGAACACGCATCACCATGTTTGTACAATGTACACAGTGCGGATTGTGAGAGAGCCAGTGATGTTACCTGGAGGAAATGGATGTCATCCTCTGTGTGTGAAAACTGCTCCAGCTCAGCGTCTCTCCTCCTCAGCTCAGCAATCTCCTGCTCCAGCCGCTCCAGGAGTTTTTCAGCCCGACTCACTTCAGCCTTCTCTTGATCTCTGATCAGCTCTTTTACCTCAGAGCGCATTCTCTCAATGGAGCGGATCAGCTCAGTAAAGATCCTCTCGCTGTCCTCCACTGCTGCCCGTGCAGATCGCTGTCAGGAGACACAGAGAGAGGAGGGCTGTACATTTTAACTAGGCCTTTCACTCAGCTCTTACTGGGATCCCAGATAGCCTGTTCCCCACAGTGTGGCTCAGTGGGATTGACTGGAGGAGAGCCCTGACTGAGCCCTGAAAAGGCTCCTCCAGCAGCCAGCTGTTGTGTTCTCCTGTGGTCAGTACCCACCGTGAGTGAATCCACAGCCTGTCTCAGATCCTGCAGCTCCTTCTCTCTCTCCTGGATTCTCTGCTGGGATTTCCTCTGTGTCTCCCCCAGCTGCTTCTGTGGACAGATTGTTTTTCCTTGTTAAATTATCGCGCCAGTGGAGGATCATTAACACCGTTAAGCAGGTCATGTTGGAGACGAGGAACATCAAGGTCTTCCAAAAACAAACAGTGGACCTGGTCACTCTCCGGAGGATGATTCAAAACCTGCTCCAGGACAGCGTTTTGGTGGACTTTTTGAAGGATGAGAGAGGGGCGAGGAGTAAATGGGGGGTGAGCCCTGGGCAGCCAACCCCTGAGCAGGAACTCTTTTTTTTTTTTTTTTTCAGGTTTTTAAAAATGTTGAGTTTCCTTTTTTCCCCTGATTTAAGCTTATATGTATCTCCAGTCCTGTCCTCTTGATATATGGTCTGTTGTGTTGTGCCCCTTCCTTTGTAAAATGTATGTTTGAACCCATTGTTAACCAAATACCTTTTTGTTTTCTTTAGTTGGAATGCCAACTTTTAAATGAAATGAATTCTAAATTTGAAAATATATATATTTTTAAACAATAAAAGAACATTGTTAAATTATCTAGCAATACATTAACATTTGTTAAATAATCCTATTGTTTTATTCAAAATGACACACTATAAATAACCATGAAACTATCACACACTGCACGTCAGTGTGTAGAAGTGTTGTGGTCTTATAGGTAAAGCTTGTAAACTAAGTGAAGTAGCTGTTCCAGCCGTGTTGATTCTCATTCAGGGAGTGAATAGGGGGGTGAGGGGGGTGAACAGAGCGGTCACAGAACTGGCTTGTGGTCACCTGCTCTTTTTGCTTTGTCACTTACAACTTAACTTTTTCAATTTATTTCCAAATGTATAAAATACTACCAAATGAAATCAGTGAAGCACAGTTCATAAGTATACATATTGAAGCAATAAACCAAGATTATCACTATCACCACTGTAAAAAGTGTAAGTGTTATGTGTAGGAGACCTGACAATACAGAGTTCCAGTTCTTACCTGTTTCTCAGGCCTTTCTGCTGCAGCTGAGACTGTATCGTGGCCTCTGTGTTCATCCATCATGCACAGATAACAGATACACTGCTGATCGGTACGACAGTAAACCTCCAGCAGTTTGTCATGATGAGAGCAGATCTTCTCCTGCAGGTGTCCAGTGGCTGGGGTCAGTTTGTGCTTCTTAAAAGCAAAAGATGCATAATGAGGCTGGAGGTGAGTTTCACAGTAAGAGGCCACACACACCAGACAGGACTTGACGGCTTTGTGCTTTCTCCCAGTGCAGAAATCACACGCCACATCTCCAGGTCCAGCGTAAGAATGAGCAGGAGTAGCAGCTTGAAGTCCTGTCTTCTTCAGTTTCTCCACCACTTCAGCCAGCATGGTGTTTCTTCTTAAAACAGGCCTTGGGGTGAAGATCTCTCTGCACTGGGGACAGCTGTAGACACCAGTATGATCATTCTGATCCCAGCAGCCCTTAATACAGCCCATACAGTAACTGTGTCCACAGGGAATAGTCACTGGATCCTTCAGTAGATCCAGACAGATTGAACAGCTGAACTGGTCCTGATCCAGTAGATCTGCAGCTTGAGCCATTTTACTGCACACAGTGACACTGACACTGAGAGTTAAGTTTCGTTTTTCTGTAACTGCGTGAGAGAGAGAGGGAGTGACTTCCTGGTTCTACCCACAGCTGCAGGAGGTGTGGTGTTGGGCTGAAGCCAAACTGAGCAGAGCAGGGAGTATAGAGAGAGAACAGACTTTCCCCCACACATAAAACACACTGTCTCTCTCAACTAACCCTTACACGGAGACACTGTGTCTTATGGTTAGTATTTTCCTATAAGGTGTGTGGATGTACAGTATGGGTGTATGTTTGTGTATATGGTGTGCATACTTGTGTCTGTGTGTGTGTTGGCTTGTTAAAGTGTTTGACAACATTGGATAACAGGCTTCTGGGATGCTCATCCTGTTGAGACACAGCTCTCACAATGTGGCTCTCTCTACTGTCCTGCTTTATTTCTGCATTCAGTGGGAAAATAATAATAATATGGCCCTATAGCTGTGGCTGTGTGTAGGCCCAGAGAGATGGATTGGCTATAGTTTCAGACCCAGGAACCTAGCTGGTTGTTTGACAGATAACTAGGTTGGAGCTGTCATTGAGTAACAAGATAGCTGGTGAATTTGGAATCTTTTATATATCATAGTGGACATCACATCACAGGCCTCCTTCCAGAAAGCCTGCTTGTGACAGCTTTCAGTCTTGATCAACTAACACTTACACTGAGACACTGTGTCTTAATAGGTAGTGTTTTTCTATAAGGTGTGTGGATGTATGTACATTTACATTTACATTTTAAACATTTAGCAGACGCTCTTATCCAGAGCGACTTACAAGATGTGCATCAATACAAGGTAAGAACAATCATAGTTAGCGCACAAGGTCAGTGTATATGTGTGTGTGTATCTGTATATGGTGTGCGTAAATGCACGTGTTTGTGTTTGTGTATACATTTTACTGTAGGTTCACAGCATAAATTACCATGGCGATGCAACTCGGTTAAAAGTGAGCCACGGTCGTGAGACCGAAAAGCCCAGGGTTAAACCCAAAGTTAGCTCGCTAACCCACTAATCCTGTTTCATGAGACAGGACCCAGGAGGTGGCATTCAGATCTTCCGTGCGGAAAGAAACAATATTTCTTATTTACAAAAAAAGATGCTGCACCTTGTATAATCAATATATTCTAAGAGTTTATGGTGTTGCGTAAGTTTCAACATAGTCAAAGTTGTACATGTAATATTAATTTGGGGATTAATAAGGTCATTTCTATTATACTCCACCATGAGCACACAAGAGAAATGAAACCCTGTCATAGGGATGTTTGTGCTCTCACCAATCTGAGTGATTCACATGTGAGTTGCACTTTTATATACAGGGCACCACTGAGGTGTGTTCCAGTGCACTATAAGGGCACGAGCCAGATGGGACTCAAACCCACAATTTCCAGGTCCTGGAAATCACATAAAATGATCTTATGTAAAATATTTATGCAGGGTGTTGGGACAGGTGGCTGGAAGGGGGGTTATATTTTCTGTTACTGAACACATACGTTTAAGCATCCATATAACGTAAATATGTGTGGATTGGTTTTGAATTAAATTCAAATCAACTCGATTCTGAGCAAACAAAGTTGGCTCCCGCGCTGACAATCTCACTGGACCACAGTTGGGTGATAGCATACGCCAGAAATGTTTAATTTGGGAAAGGAATTCATGTTCATGCTGAAATTCCATCTAATATTCCACCAATGAAGCAGGACCAATGGCCTAAAGAATAAGACAGAACTGTAAGCCAAACATAATGAGTAAACTTCAATCATTTTGGTTAGGCTCCCTTTAGCTCGTGAGTGTCTGTGATGCTCAAGGCACACGATAGGTTTCCCGTCCTGTGGCCCTGACTCCTGTGTCTTCTTTAAAGAAGTGCATAAGAAGAGGACCGACATAAAGTGGAAACCCAGTTGCTAGCTAGATATTTATAGCAATGTAGCACCAAAGTAGAGGTGTACTACCTCCAGAGCTGGGGGATGAGGGTTTGAGTCGTATCTGGGTCAAGAAATTATGCTTCAGCTGGACACTCGAGCACTAATTAAAATAAACTTTAAACAGGAATATATTGTCCTGACAATTTTATAAAATCACAGGGCCAGTTTACACAAGGATCATGTACACAAGGAAGTGTGTCTAGCAAAGCACAGGATTCCATTGAAAATGATTTTGTTGTTTATTTTTCCCCGAAATTGTACCATTTTTACATATGTTGACTATAAAGAAAATCTTTAAATTGTTACATTTTGTTTTGGAACAGAACATTACTGTAGTCGTCTTATGTATCTCAGGAATCTACAGACAATTAATATAAAATATATATTAAATATATGTTCGTACAACATTGAAATGCAAAAAGTTTCCCAGAATTCATATTTTCACCAAAACCAAAATGCATACAATATGAACCGCTCACATTTTAATTAACTGTAATCTTCACAATTTGGAAGAATCTCTATGTTCTGCTCATGTGGTCTTGTTACTCACATGAATACTATAATGTACACCTGCCCCCCCATTAGAACTGCCCGAGTTGATTGCTTGTCAGTGCGAAGCAGGTTTTCCACATGAAAATGTGAGAGGGAGGCGCATTCTGGTCCACCAGAGAGCCCAAGCGCCAAATTCCTTTTCAATCCACTTTTAAAAGTTAGTTTCCTTTCTCTGTGTTCTTTTGGTTTTAAAATGGTTCTCTTTTGATGTCATTTTTGCTTGTTTTTATTTGTATCCCCTAAAGACCCCACCTGTACCACCTGTACCATTGTTTACGACTGTAACGACTGTATTTTGAATGTTTTCTGGTCACGCTGTCCTTGTGGAAAATGTATTGTTGCCCTCCTGTGTATTTTGATGGTCTTTTGAAGATGCAAAATTCTTAGAAGAAAATGTGAGAAATTGTGATTTATAATTACAATGCAGTTTGAGTGAAAGCAAGTGTTCACAGGTTTGCAGAAATACTTTAGTGATTTGATACTTTTGCTTTTGAACTTATAGTTAGGCTATAGTTTCAGTTAATGTGTATAAATAATTGAGAAAAAACTCTGCCCACTGGTGTTTTGATTGACAGCACACGTGTAAGCAGTTTTTATATCTGAAATAATAGAGACATGAAATGAAAAAGGAGTATATTACAATGACAAGGAACAGAAAACAGAATGTTTGTTCCTCCATAGTCCAGGCTAAAAAGCCTGTTTACATGTTGTAAAAACAAACATGGGTACGAGTGCACCTTTTCATCTTGCTGATCATCAGTCAATCAATCACTGGTGCTTTTGAGTGCGTTGGATTTCAGCTTTTTCCAAAGTTCATTTCTCAGAAATGCAAGCAAGCCAAAGGAGAGGCTCAAAGTCAGAGGGGAAATGTATTCCACACAAGGTCATGATGTTGGCATCTTGAGCAGCAGGCACTGCGCTGTCCCCAGCCCAGACCTGACTCATCCTTTCACCCCCGTCACATGATCCTGGTCTGATCCTTATTAGTCAGAATGTTCCGTGCCAGTGATTGGTCCTACTGTCCCAAGGCCACTGCCCTGATTGGTCAGACTGCCATCTGACCCGAGGGGCTTGAACAGCTTCCTGAGCTGGCTCTTCCTGTCATTGAAGCAGCCCAGGTGCGTGTTGGGCGTGCGGAAGGGGCTGCTGGAGGCGGGCGGGTTCACGTCCTCGCGGTACACGGCCCGTCGCTCCACATGAGGTCGAACCCGCCCACCTGCGCCTCGCGCCCGTCAGCCGGCCCTCCATGTCCACCACGTTCAGCGTGTCCTCCAGCAGCCGGCACTTGAGCTCGTAGTCCTGCTGGCAGGTGGCGTTGAGCGAGGGCGAGGCGTTCACCTCGATCAGCCACGGCTTCAGGCCCTTGTCCAGGATGATGTCGTAGCCGTAGAGCTCGAAGCAGTGCTTGTCGTTGATGATGACCTTCTGGACGCTCTGCAGGCTGCGGACGAAGACGTTGTCGATCTCGCCGAACAGCGCCTCCACCGCCCGGGCGCCGTGGCGCGCCGTCAGGTACCGGCGCAGCTGCTGCAGCTGCCACTTGCAGCCGCGCTCGAGGTCGTAGTCGGGCGCTGTGCACTGCACCGCCACGTTGGTCAGGTGGGCGTACTGGTCGCGGATGCTGCCGAGCGAGAAGCGCGTCCCGGAGAAGCGGGCGAAGCCGTTGCGGTACAGCCAGGCCTTCAGCGGGCGGTACAGCGTCACCAGCACGTAGACGCGCAGGTCGAACTTCCGGCCGCTGATCAGGTAGGGGTCCTCGATGTACCGCTGGGCCACGTAGCTCTCCACGGGCGCCGCCTCGTCGCGCGGCTCGTCCGCCCGGCCGCGCTCCCGCCGCCAGTCGGTCACGTCCTTGAGCCGGCGGAACAGGAAGATGCCGCGGCCCTGGGAGCGCGCGGCGGGCTTCATGATCCAGGTGCCGCCGGGGCTGCGCTTGAACTCCTCCACGAACAGGTGGTACTCGCAGGGCAGCTCGAACGTGCAGGGGAAGAAGTCGCAGCGCGCCGCCTCGGCCGGGCTGGCCTCGCGCTCCAGGTGCCGGCGCTGCCGCTTCAGGTTCTTCACCATCAGGTTCTTGCGCGTCAGCTCGTAGTGGTTGCCGAAGTGGCAGATGCGCACGTGGTCCTCCAGGTAGGCGTGGCCGTAGTTCTCGCGCAGCCAGCCCACGTCGCACCAGTGGAAGTCCCACTCCTCGTCCTGCCCCTCCAGCCAGCCCGGCCGCTGCCTCAGCATGTCCTGCAGCGTCTTGGTGGGGGGGCACTTGTACCGCACGTAGCCCCTCCCTTCCCCCTCCTTCCTTTTCCCATTGTCGTAGGCAACCTTGGATCCTGCGTTCTGTTTCCCCCCGCCCACACACACACACAAAAAAAAGGAAGAAAAACAGCGTTGCTGAAAAATATACTGCAATCCCTTAATTAGAGCTTTTAATAATCAGACAGAAATGTGAATTGTAATATAATATATGCCATTTAGCAGACGCTTTTATCCAAAGTGACTTACAGTAGTGGTCCCAGTAGGAATTGAACCCACAACCTAAGCATTGCCACTGCCATGCTCTACCTACTGAGCCACAGGGAACCACCAACGTAAGTAATGAAGTGCTTGTGTGCGCATGTTTACCTTTCTGCCTATTTTATACATATGCATTGCGTGCTCGTAATAGCTTTGTTTATGACATCACGGATCACGTGAATTTAAAATGGCCTGGCTCTGGCTCCACCCTGCTGCACACGCAGATAGCTGCTGGCTAATTGTAGACGAATATGATTCGCAAGGCCCTGCCTATCAATCGATAGCGCGCTTGTATCGCAACCAAATGAGAAACATGGCAGTGTACTTGGCTTAAAACCGCGATAAATAAAAACCAAAATGGCCAGGCCCGCACATACTTTTATATATTTTCTCTGCTAATAATCTCTTCAAAGTGTTTTATGAATAAACAGTTCTTCCAATTGTAGGAAAAGGAAAAACGATGAGAAATGTAACTTTGGGACTCCGCTCTGTCCTCTCTGTTAGCGCGTGTGCGTGTAAGTAAGTACTGATTTTGAGTGTTTTATCCCGTATTGTGTTTTATCAACCGCAAGATGCACTGCATTCCTCAAAGCAAAAACAGTTGGACAGAAGTCATGCTTTATTACGGAGAACACACATTTGGGGGGTGGGAGGGGGGGGGGTTAAACCTCCAAAATGCAGGGGGCACAATCCCAAAGCACGAGACTTGAACAGTCGTAGTATAGCATTACCTTGTTTTTTGACATGGGCCGTGTCCGAAACCACTCCCTATTCCCTATTTAGTACACTACTTTGTGTAGACGCCATTTTGTAGAGTGCGACGAATTCTAAAATGTGAATTTCGTACACTAAATAGGGAACGAGAAAATACCCACAATTCACCGTGATTTGTAGTGTACATCGACTGTACCCTACTTTACCCTAGAATTGATCCTGTCTACCACAATGCAATGCGGTCGTGTCATACCGAAGGAGAGAAGGGAAAGAATGGCGACAGAAAGAAATACAGCGACGTTACTTACATTTATTTAAATTACATTAAAACAAAATTTTGCCCGTCTTTGAAACTCAAAACTTTAGCACATTTAAACCTGCCGCCATGAGTGCTCGGTTTGTTTATGATACTGAGCACATCCGCTTGCGTCACCTGAATATCCGGCACTTTTTTTTTTTTGACGCAAATGACGTTCAGTTGTAGTCTCCGAAAACACTACTTTCGTTCTCTAAATAGTACACTATATAGTATATACTATATAGGGAATAGGGAATAGGGAACGAGTGAGCGGTTTCGGACACGGCCATGGTCGTCTTGAGTCGCTGTCAGTTGCTTCGAGTTTGGACGCACGCTTCTGCCGCGCTCCTGTGTGGCCGAGCCTCGCGTGAGGGGGGCGGGGTGATAAAGACTCGAGAGGGGGGCGTTTCAATGTCCCACTGTGACGTCAGAGGAGCCTCGTGTTCCGCGCTAATTCGTAGCCGTAAAGAGGTGACGTCAATACTGGCGGCAGCGTTCTCTGAAAAAACTGATCATAGTAGTCAGGATTAGGAATGGTTATAGTTCCCGATCAAAAAATAAACCATATCTCTCACAGTTTCGAAGCTGCGTGTAAATGTATACATACTTACTGTAACATGCCAAGCTAAACGTTTGACCAGTCATAGATTACTACACTTGCTAATGCAGGATGCTATGAATCCTTATAGCAAGCATCTGTCATGTGTGGCACAACGGCGCCCTCTGGTGTTTAAATCCTGCTAAGCACGAACAGCGCACTGACTGAACACGAGCAACGTTTAAACACTAATTCACAAATCTCACACAGTGTGTATATTAACAATGTATATATTCTTCTTATCATTATTATTATTATTATAATGTACGTACACCAGAAGAGGCTTTCAATACATGCAAAATAATAATAATGTAATTTCTCCAAAAAACGTAATTAGTTGGAAAGGATGGCAGTGGATTCTTATGAAAGACAATGATTTGGATGTTATACATTTTCTTGCGTTTTATCAGTTTTATCTGTGAGAACGTCGCCAGTCAGGCATTAAAAAAGTGGAATAGCCATTGTGTTGTAAGATGGAGATAAACCTTTCATGGAATTAGTTCTGTAGCTCAGTTGGTAGAGCATGGCACTGGCAATGCCAAGGTTGTGGATTCAATCCCACAGGACTACATGTCCGTCGTTCGGATGGGACGGTAAAAACCAAGGTCCTGACTCTCTGTGGTCATAAAAGATCCCATGGCACTTCTCGAAAAGAGTAGGGTGTTAACCTGGTGTCCTGGCCAAATTCCCAACCCAGACAATATATATACAATTCATTCCCTCCCTCCTTGCCTTTCCACTGCATATCTGATGTGTAGTGAGTTTGTACTGCCATCACCACTGTTTACATGTTTAAAAATTTAATTTAAAAAAAACTTTTCTGTCCTTGTGTTACAGGTATGGTGTTACAGCTGCCAACAATGATGTCTATTACAGTGTTACTCCACTCATCTCTTGCACTAACCATGATTAATCTTACCATGTGTAAATGCTCTTTTGCACTTTTGAGCGTCTGCTAAATGTAAATGTAAATGTAAATATATATGATATATAAACATTTATTGCGATTGTGCTGAAGGCTGAATCAGATGTGCTCATTGTAACACTATACAGACCACCATTATTCTTATTAGTTATGACCGAATAATTTTAAATGGAGATATGGATATTCATTTGAATAATAGTACTGACTTGAAAGGTATGGAGTTTATGAACCTCTTAGACAACCTAGGATTAACACAACATGTTACTGAAACCACCCATCGACAGAGTAATATCACAAGCATAAGCATCGATAACGTTTTAGTGTCTGACATTACTGTTTCTGATCATTACTGTGCGTTCTTTGATGCTGTGTTAAATACATCTAGTAGCAAAAGAGAATTTACTATTTAAAAACGCGATTTCGATGCTAGAGCAGAACAAAAATCTTCTGAACTTGCACATTTGTTTGAGACATGTAATGTACACTGTTCGATAAACAAAATGGTTGATGCCTTTAATAGCAACTAGAGTAAGACATTAAAGAGCGTTGCGCCAGTTAAGTTTAAAAAGAAGGCACATTATAAAGTGTCACCATGGATAAATAGCACTATCCGTGAGCTTAAGAGACTGTAGAACAGCTGAACGCACATGGAGAAAAACTAAACTAGAGATCCGCCGTAGCATTTTGAAGGAGCACATTGCTACCTATAACAATGCTATCTGCACTGAGAGAAGAACCCACTTTTCAAAGATCATTGCAGAGAATGCCAGCAATTCTAGGGTACAACTATTTCAACTATTGACTGATTATTAAGTCCCACACCAGCCACTGACATTCTTAGCCTGGCTTCTGCCTCAAAATGTGAGGAATTCGCTATTTTTTTAACAACAAAACAACAACCATTAGAGCTGGTATTGTAAGAAGCACTAGTAACCCATACGATCTGCCCCGTAACAGGCCAGCAACTATGAGGAACTTTAGTAGCATCTCTGATGCAGAACTCTGTAAGATTGTAACACAAAAAGTGTCTCCACATCTGTTCTAAAATAATTAACACATCTCTTGAGACTGGAATTTCCGATCCGATCGGGGCTGACGACCAGGGCCGGTCTGGTAGAGACGCGGGTTTCGAACCGCGTCCCTGACAGGCAGCGCACGCCACACCAAAGTGTGTTGCGTTAGACCACTACGCCATCCGCCGCCCTCAAGAAATCACATTTATTCCGCCTCTGGTGGCGCTCCCGGCCGGAGCCGACTCTGGTGAGACACGGAATTGAACCCTGGGAACGTTGTAACCACTGGGCCATGCAGGAGGCCGGTGTGTGTGAACAATTTTGGCTCTTAGTGTTTCCTCCTGGGGAATTGTGTGTTAATTGGGTTCAAGTTGTGATCACTTGAGTTAATGATATTGAATGCCAGTGCTTTCTAAATGAGCACATGGTGCAGCCAGTGATATATGAAGGGATTTGTGTGTAGAGTTTTTCACAAAAAGTTCAACAAATCTGAATCATGTGTGAAAACAGGGGAATAGTGTTTATAGTTTTGGGAAATGGGTCTGTCTTTTGGTAGATGGCGTCATGGTTTTGGATGTTTAGTTAATAGGCCCAGTTATAGTGTGTAAGCGATCGAGAAAAACTGTAAAACAATATTCTAGAGAAGTTCCAGTCAGGTTTCAGGTCTAATCACAGTACAGAGACTGCTCTAACTAAAATAGTGAATGATCTTAGACTCAGTGTTGCTGCAAACAAGGTTTCAGTTCTTATTCTCTTAGATTTGAGCGCTGCATTCGACACAATTGACCACAGCATTCTAATCAATTGTCTAGAAAACTGGGTTGGTCTCTCTGAATGTGCTCTGAACATATATTACAGAGAGACAATTTTATATTAGTCTTGGAGATCACATGTCAGAGAAATGTTACATATCCTTTGGTGCTGCACAAGGAATGAATCAATGGATGATTTTCTAAAAGTAAATGAAGATAAGACAGAAATACTATTAGTTGGGCCCAAAGCCAAAAGGGATGCACTTTCTAATAGGTTAGGCTCATCAGAATAAATCGGAAGTAACAAGTCTAGCTGTAATTTTAGTCTCTGATTTAAGTTTTAAAACCACATAAACAAGGTGACCAAAACAGCATTCTTCCACCTAAGAAATATTGCCGTTTTTAACGCAACAGGATGCTGAGAAGTTAATTCATGCTTTTATTCCACGTAGACTGGAATACTGTGATGATCTTTTCACCAGTCTTCCAAAAAAGTCAATTGAGAATCTAGAACAGAACTCTGCTGCTAGACTTTCAACGGAAACAAGGAAGAGAGAACATATTACTCCTATTTTAGCTACACTGCACTGGCTCCCTGCATGTTTTAGAATTGGTGTGTGTGTGTGTGTGTCTGTGAGTGTGTGTGTGACAGAGAGTGTGTGTAAGTGTGTATATGTGTGTGTGTGTGTGTGTGTGTGTGTGTGTGTGGTTGTGCATTACTAAGTGTGTATTAGTGTGTGTGTGAGTGTTTGTGAGGTTGTTCATTGTGAGGTTGTGCAGTATTGAGTGTGTGTGTGTGTGTGTGTGTGAGGTTGTGCAGTACTGAGTGTGTGTGTGTGTGTGTGAGGTTGTGTAGTACTGAGTGTGTTTGTGTGTGTGTGTGTGAGAGTGCGTATTAGTGTGTCTGTGTGTGTGTGTGTGTGTATTAGTGTGTTTATGTGTGTGTGTGAGGTTGTGCAGTACTGAGTGTGTGTGTGAGTGTGTGTGAGTGTGTGTGTGTGTGTGTGTGTGTGTGTGTGTGTGTGTGTGTGTGTGTGTGAGTGTGTCCGTGTGTGTGAGGTTGTGCAGTACTGAGTGTGCGCGTGTGTGTGAGGTTGTGCAGTAGTGAGTGTGTGTGAGAGTGTGTATTTGTCTGTCTGTGCGTGCGTGTGTGTGAGGTTGTGCAGTACTGAGTGTGTGTGTGAGTGTGTATTAGTGTGCGTGTGTGTGAGGATGTGCAGTACTGAGTGTGTGTGTATTACTTGGCACACACAAGCAGAGTGAAGCGCTTGAAGACGCCGGTGTCAGCAGGTGGAATAGGAGGCCTGTGTTTCCCCCCAGGGTTCTCGGCTGATCGGGACGATGCGCTGGAACCTGAGAGCACTGGCTTGAATATTTCTGTCCCAAACCATTGAGAGTTATAGAGAGTTATAGAGAGAGAGGTTTTTTTACTTTTTATGTTCCTTTATTACACACAGTAGAATATTTCCACCATTACATACACACCCCACAGAATCAAATCGGCATTCAAAAGAAACGGAAAAACAAAACCAGCACAAACAAATCCCTCAATCCAAACACATCCCAATGCACCACATTCTTTTAAATGCTCCCACATCATGCATCATTTTATAATATTCAAACTGGACCCTAAGGAGCGCAGAGACATACCCCCTAAAAACCAACAGTGTATCTGTGGACCCACAACGCCGAAGTGTATAATCCATATCGCCAGTTTCACCTGACCCTACAGGAAGTTCCTTAAAAGAGAAAATCACTCCTCACCACAAACACACATTTCCAAGCAGGGCTGGGTGTGACCCCCCAAAAAAAAAAAAACATTGGAACTAATTAAAAAAGGAAATGCACTTTATATTTATATAATATGTTAAAAATGTTTTATTAATTCAATTGTTTAGTCATTTTAAGCATATTGTTTATTTTCTTTTAAAAAAATGGTCTCATTGGAGAGTTTTCCCCTCTTTGATTTCTCTCTTCCTCATCCCAGATCACACAGTTTTACAGAAGAGTGTAAATTAAGCCCAAACCCAGGGTGGAGGGGCTGAGTGAATTTGCTCTTGGCTCTGTGGAGGAGGGTCATTGTGTCAGAGACATTGTAGAAGGACAAACCTCCTGCCCCGTGATCCAGATACACTCCTATTCTGGAGGAGGGGGGAGCAGGGAGTTCAGTGATCTCTTTATTGTGCATGAAATAGCACCTGGAAGGAGAGCAGGTCAATCTCCAGGACTTGTCATTATATCCCAGACAGTCATCACCCCCTCCTTTCCTGCTGATCTCTTTATATGAGACGTCTATAGCAACCATCTCCCCACTCCACTCAGCCTCCCAGTAACAGCGTCCAGACAGACCCTCTCTGCACAGCACTTGGGGCCTGCTGTCGAATCTCTCTGGGTGATCAGGATATGACTGGATCTGTCTCACACATGTCACCTCTCTGTTGCCCTCAGACAGACGGAGGTGTCGATACGCTGTGTTGGGGTCCAGTGTGAGCTGACAGCAATCTGATGGAGTAGAAGGAGAGAAGAGAGCTCAGTGATCATAATCATTACATTCACTTACATATTTTACACACATTTAAATAAAATATTTCTCTTTCATTCACACATTCAGCTTTTATTTATTGTTTAAAATTTTTAAATGTTTAAAATTGTTTTAATTTAGGTTTAATTACAGACTCACATTGTAAGAAGTTCTCTCTGGTCCTGGGCTCTAGAATATCGACTTCTTTCACTGTAGAGAGATCACAAGAAAGATGAGCTCCTAAAAATGAACTTTCTATCATATTTCCTGGAGAAATGGGAAGATATTTTAACCAATAAAATGCAGGTAAATGCAAACTGAGCTCATCCAGGGTTAATAGCAATATGAAATTAAAGTGTGAGGAATATATCGTGCTGAGCGCTGGAGGCTCAGTAGTTTTGGCGGTTTACTTTTAAACAGCAGTGACAGTTGGATCTGAGGGTTTGAAACTGTAACAATGTTGCTCATTTCCCGGTTGCCATGGCGAGCAGCAGTGCTGAAGGGACAGAATTTTCTGAGGGGAAGTCTGCATCTCTCAATACACACGCGTTTGTTTAGACGCGTATCTTACCCGCGCCAATATGGCGGCCATGTAGACACATCTAAACAGGGAGAATGAGGATCTACATTTTTATATCTATGCTCACTGGGCTCAAAAACAACCCAGAGGGCCTGTACTACACTCATCATGCACTCAATTTGGTTAAAAAAATATATATATATTTGGCAGTATTATCAAGCTTATTGTGTTGTATGGAAGTGAGGAATAGGGTTCACTCAGTCAACAAGACTACACTGAATGGGGCAAAGCTCCAGCTGAAACCCTGCATGCAGAATTCAGCTAAAACATCCTGCCAGTGCTGAGGAATATCCCTTATCACAAAATGATGAAACTGCTTAAAATAATTCCTAAATGTTAAAGGGCCTACATGACATAAAATTAAGAAAACGATTTCTGCTGTAATCACCTGTTTGAGAGATCTTGACTAATTCCCCCTTGCAGATGTCCTCCAGTTGCTCTTTCAGTTCAGAGACATGTTTCCTCACAGCCTCAAAAGAGACATGTGGATTGACAGTGATTCTGGGCAGGTCTCCAGGTCCAGGAGGGGCACAGACAGACTGACAGCTCTACAGAGAGAGACAGACAGACAGACAGACAGACAGACAGAGAACAAAACAGTCAGAACACACATTCCTGTGGCGATGCCAGGAGCACATCTTTGTAAATGAGGAACACGCCTCACCATCTTTGTACAATGTACACAGTCCAGATTGTGAGAGAGCCAGTGATGTTACCTGGAGGAAATGGACGTCATCCTCTGTGTGTGGAAGCTGCTCCAGCTCAGCATCTCTCCTCCTCAGCTCAGCAATCTCCTGCTCCAGCCGCTCCAAGAGTTTTTCAGCCCGACTCACTTCAGCCTTCTCTTGATCTCTCATCAGCTCTTTCACCTCAGAGCGCATTCTCTCAATGGAGCGGATCAGCTCAGTAAAGATCCTCTCGCTGTCCTCCACTGCTGCCCGTGCAGATCGCTGTCAGGAGACACAGAGAGAGGAGGGCTGTACATTTTAACTAGGCTTTTCACTCAGCTCTTACTGGGATCCCAGATAGCCTGTTCCCCACAGTGTGGGTCAGTGGGATTGACTGGAGGAGAGCCCTGACTGAGCCCTGAAAAGGCTCTTCCAGCAGCCAGCTGTTGTGTTCTCCTGTGGTCAGTACCCACCGTGAGTGAATCCACAGCCTGTCTCAGATCTTGCAGCTCCTTCTCTCTCTGCTGGATTCTCTGCTGGGATTTCCTCTGTGTCTCCCCCAGCTGCTTCTGTGGACAGATTGTTTTTCCTTGTTAAATTATCGTGCCAGTGGAGGATCATTAACACCATCAAGCAGGTCATGTGGGAGACAAGGAACATCAAGGTCTTCCAAAAACAAATAGTGGACCTGGTCACTCTCCGGAGGATGATTCAAAACCTGCTCCAGGACGGGGTGTTGGTGGACCTTTTGAAGGACGAGATAGGGGCGAGGAGTAAATGGGGGGTGAGCCCTGGGCAGCCAACCCCTGAGCAGGAACTTTTTTTCAGGTTTTTAAAAAATTTGAGTTTCCTTTTTTTCCCTGATTTAAGCTTATATGTATCTCCAGTCCTGTCCTCTTGATATATGGTCTAAATCTGTTATTTTGTGCCCCTTCCTTTGTAAAATGTATGTTTGAACCCATTGTTAACCGAATACCTTTTTGTTTTTCTTTAGTTGGAATGCCAACTTTTAAATGAAATGAATTGTAAATTTTAAAATATATATATTTTTAAAACAATAAAAGAACATTGTTAAATTATCTAGCAATACATTAATGGCATCGCCATTTCGCGTGCGCACAGAATAGGTCTACGCAAAAAAGATTGGCATAACAATCCCAGGCCAATTGTGGCTCGTTTCGAACACTTCAAAGAAAAAATGTCACTATTGGCTCGCGGACGCGAACTGAAAGGAACCAACTTCTCCATGAATGAACAATATCCACCAGAAGTAATTGCACGCCGAAAAAAACTATACCCTATTTTAAGGGAGCAAAGGGAAAAAGGAAAAAAGGTTAACATTAACGTGGATAAACTTTACATAAATGGGCAACTTTACAGAGACCCCAACATTACAACGTGGTTGTAAGTTAAGATAACTTGACACTAAAATCAATTAGCAGAGGAAGGTGAAGCTATAAACATAATTATTTACAAAGATGGGTGCAAAATGGGATAGGCCTTATGTCAGGTGGTCCAAGACAAAATTTGGACAGTTGGCATTTCTATGTTTCATGTTAAATGTATGTCTAAGTTTTCATGTTTAATATGTAATTTGTTATCAACTATAATACGTATTGTCGTCACAGACACAATTACTAAGGTACACAAAATAATTAATGAACAATGTAAAAAATGACTATGGAAATACTTACTATTGTTACATATAATACAAATGGTTTGGCAGACAGAGAAAAGAGACAAAATGTGTTTGACTGGCTGAGAAGCAAAAACCACTCAATATACTTTATACAAGAAACACATTCCATATTAAGTGACGAAGCAAAATGGATGGAGGAATGGGAAGGAACAATAATTTTTCACATGGTTTAAGGAACTCCCGTGGGGTGATGATTATGTTTAAAAAAACTAAAATACACACTTCAATCAACAGCAACCGACCAGCAAGGTAGATGGGTTATATTAAATGTAATTATTGAAGACAAAGCATTTTGTCTAATCAATTTATACGGACCAAATACAGACGAACCAAAAAAATTTCAGTCGATCTACAATAACATAGAAAAAACACAACTGACAAATACACAGCTGATAATGGCCGGGGATTTTAATTTTGTGCAAAATTTACATATTGATCGTAAAGGAAATGGCACCAATAGAAACCACCCACACGCGCACACAGAAGTTGCTTCAATAATGAACAATCTGGATCTTATCGATATTTGGAGAACAAAAAACCCCAAACTAAAAAGATATACATGGAGAAGAAAAAATCTGGCAAGCAGAATTGATTACTTTCTTATCCCCTTTTCTATGATCTCCAAAATAAAGAAGGTAGAGATAGAAGGAAAATTACGATCCGACCACCATCCAATAACACTTCATATAGAAATCATAGAATATCCTCGTGGGAAAGGATATTGGAAATTTAATCAAAAATTATTAGAAGATCATTCATTTATGGAAAAAACCAAAGAATTTATAATAGATTTTTTTAACAGGAATGTAAATTCGGCCGACCCATTGGTGGTATGGGACACTTTTAAATGTGTTTTTAGAGGCCACTGTATTCAGATTGCCGCACAAAGATTAAAACAAATGAGATTAAAAGAACACCAAATCAAAAAGAGATTGAAAGGCTTACATTGTTACTCGATAGCCCACAACCATCAAATGAAACCTCAGATAAATTAGACTTAAAACAAAAGGAATACGAACAACTATTACACGAAAAGTCAACAACAAGACACTATAACAACAAAGCAATCTCGATGGAGAAAGGAGAAAAATGTAATAAATATTTTTAAATCTACAATATAGAAATACTGCAAAAAAAAATATTCAAAGATTAGAAAAAAAGATGGTGAAATTCTTACTGCACCAGCGGATATTATGTATGAAGAGGAAAGGTATTTTAAAGAAATGTTCTCCACTCAACTCCATCCGCAGCCCTTAAACAATACAAACTGCGAAGCTTTTTTCCGTCTAACTATACCAAATTAACAGACGAACAAAAGAACTCATGCGAAGGTTTAATAATGGAAGCAGAGCTACATCAATCAATCATGTCCTTCAAAACTGGTAAATCACCTGGTCTTGATGGTCTCCCAATTGAAATATATCAAAGATTTTATGAGCAAATAAAAACCCCATTACTAACATGCTTAAATTTCGCATACGATAAAGGCAACCTTTCAGGGACTCAACAAGAGAGTATAATAACTCTCTTATTAAAACAAGAACCAAATGGGCAATATAAAGACCCAGTACAATTAAAAAATTGGCGACCTTTAACCCTTCAATGTTGTGATGCAAAAATTCTGGCAAAATGTATTGCATTACGAATAAAAAAATCATACCTTTCATTATACATGAAGATCAATCCGGATTTATCGAAGGAAGGAATATCACCAATAATATAAGACAAATGCTTGAAATCATAGAACATTATAATAAAGTCGGAAAACCTGGTCTAATTTTTATAGCAGATTTCGAGAAAGCATTTGATAAATTGAGGTGGGATTTTATTTATAAATGTTTAGAATTTTTTAACTTTGGCGAATCACTAAAAAAATGGATCAAAGTGATGTATAAAAACTCTAGATCTAAAGTAATAAATAATGGATACTTTTCCGGAGAAATTCCTATATTACGAGGAGTAAAACAAGGGTGCCCACTATCACCATACTTGTTTATTATAGCAATTGAAATCCTTGCAACGAAAATAAGACGAAACAATGCAATAAAAGGCTTGGGAGTGAACGGATTAACGTCTAAAATCTCGATGTATGCGGATGATATAAATTTTTTTGATAAGTGAACAGAATATGTCATTACAGAACCTTACTATAGATTTAGATGAGTTTTCTAATCTCTCCGGACTAAAACCAAACTACGATAAATGCAAAATATTAAGAATCGGTTCTCTAAAAAAATCAGATTTTACTCTTCCTACCAATACACCAATAAACTGGACAGATGGCCCAGTCAAGGTGCTTGGCATCCAAATTCCAGAGAACCTAAATGAAATTTCAGAAACAAACTTCAACAATAAACTTGACAAAATTGAAAAGATTCTAATGCCTTGGAAAGGAAACTACTTAACCATTTATGGAAAAATAACAATAATAAACTCACTAGTGGTCTCCCAATTTACACATCTATTGATGGCACTACCATCCCCAAAGGAGCATTCCTTTAAACTATTTGAACAAAAAATATTTAAATTTATATGGAACAATAAACCTGACAAAATTAAAAGGACATATATGTACAACGAATATGGAGTAGGAGGTTTAAAATTATTAAATTTGAAGGCACTAAATTTCTCACTGAAAGCCTCTCTTATTCCAAAATACTATTTAAACCCAAACTGGTTTACAAGTAAACTAATAAAAAGAATACACCCAATATTTGAAAAGAATCTCTTTCCATTTATCCAAATTAACCTTAAATCATTTTATGCATATCAACCACATTTTTCAAAATTATCAACTTTCCTGGAGGAAGCCTTGAAAAGTTGGTTACATTTCCAATTTTACCCGCCAGAAAATACAGAAGAATTTCTACAGCAAATAATATGGCTAAACTCAAATATAAGGATTGATGGAGCACCAATTTTTTGGAAATCCATGATGGACAAAGGTATAATTTTTTTAAACGATCTAATAAACACAGAAAATAAGTTGATGACATATAAACAACTTATAAATACCTATGGAAATGTTTGCACAATGCAAATGTATAATCAATTAAGGAGCTATTCCACATCCATGGAAACAAAAAATCAAAAATAATAATAAAATGGAAACACTTCTTGTATGTAGACCGCAGATCAAAAAAATAAAATGGGTAAAAGGAATAAAAATAAATAAAGATATATATAACTTCTACTTAAGTACAAATAACTTAATATCAATACCTTATAAGATTATGGACAGTTGGGAAAAAATGTTAGACGTACCAATCCCTTGGAACAAGGTTTTTTAAATATATACAAAAACGACACTAGATCCAAAAATAAGATATTTTCAATACAAAATTATTTATAAATTTCTAGCAACAAAAAAATGTTAAATATTTGGGGAATAGAATCATCCCCTCTTTGCCGTTTCTGCCAGGAAGAGATAGAAACTGTGGATCATCTATTTTGGTACTGTCCAATTGTAGCAATGTTTTGGCAGAAAGTGCAAGAATGGCTGGGAGCCTGTACAATTGCCATGCAACCTGATCTCCAAAAGTACTGTTGGGAGAGCTAAATACAGAAGAAACAAGTGGAATCACTCCTATAATTCTATATTTAACAAAAACTTTCATTTTTAAACAAACATCTGCTGACACTTTAAGAATTGAAAGATTCAAGAACTTTGTGAAATACTATAGCAAAATAGAATGCACCATGGACTAAAAAAAAACAAAAACTATTTACAAAGATGGGTGCAAAATGGGATAGGCCTTATGTCAGGTGGTCCAAGACAAAATTTGGACAGTTGGCATTTCTATGTTTCATGTTAAATGTATGTCTAAGTTTTCATGTTTAATATGTAATTTGTTATCAACTATAATACGTATTGTCGTCACAGACACAATTACTAAGGTACACAAAATAATTAATGAACAATGTAAAAAATGACTATGGAAATACTTACTATTGTTACATATAATACAAATGGTTTGGCAGACAGAGAAAAGAGACAAAATGTGTTTGACTGGCTGAGAAGCAAAAACCACTCAATATACTTTATACAAGAAACACATTCCATATTAAGTGACGAAGCAAAATGGATGGAGGAATGGGAAGGAACAATAATTTTTTCACATGGTTTAAGGAACTCCCGTGGGGTGATGATTATGTTTAAAAAAAAACTAAAATACACACTTCAATCAACAGCAACCGACCAGCAAGGTAGATGGGTTATATTAAATGTAATTATTGAAGACAAAGCATTTTGTCTAATCAATTTATACGGACCAAATACAGACGAACCAAAAAATTTCAGTCGATCTACAATAACATAGAAAAAACACAACTGACAAATACACAGCTGATAATGGCCGGGGATTTTAATTTTGTGCAAAATTTACATATTGATCGTAAAGGAAATGGCACCAATAGAAACCACCCCACGCACACAGAAGTTGCTTCAATAATGAACAATCTGGATCTTATCGATATTTGGAGAACAAAAAACCCCAAACTAAAAAGATATACATGGAGAAGAAAAATCTGGCAAGCAGAATTGATTACTTTCTTATCCCCTTTTCTATGATCTCCAAAATAAAGAAGGTAGAGATAGAAGGAAAATTACGATCCGACCACCATCCAATAACACTTCATATAGAAATCATAGAATATCCTCGTGGGAAAGGATATTGGAAATTTAATCAAAAATTATTAGAAGATCATTCATTTATGGAAAAAACCAAAAGAATTTATAATAGATTTTTTTAACAGGAATGTAAATTCGGCCGACCCATTGGTGGTATGGGACACTTTTAAATGTGTTTTTAGAGGCCACTGTATTCAGATTGCCGCACAAAGATTAAAACAAATGAGATTAAAAGAACACCAAATCAAAAAAGAGATTGAAAGGCTTACATTGTTACTCGATAGCCCACAACCATCAAATGAAACCTCAGATAAATTAGACTTAAAACAAAAGGAATACGAACAACTATTACACGAAAAGTCAACAACAAGACACTATAACAACAAAGCAATCTCGATGGAGAAAGGAGAAAAATGTAATAAATATTTTTTAAATCTACAATATAGAAATACTGCAAAAAAATATTCAAAGATTAGAAAAAAAGATGGTGAAATTCTTACTGCACCAGCGGATATTATGTATGAAGAGGAAAGGTATTTTAAAGAAATGTTCTCCACTCAACTCCATCCGCAGCCCTTAAACAATACAAACTGCGAAGCTTTTTTTCCGTCTAACTATACCAAATTAACAGACGAACAAAAGAACTCATGCGAAGGTTTAATAATGGAAGCAGAGCTACATCAATCAATCATGTCCTTCAAAACTGGTAAATCACCTGGTCTTGATGGTCTCCCAATTGAAATATATCAAAGATTTTATGAGCAAATAAAAACCCCATTACTAACATGCTTAAATTTCGCATACGATAAAGGCAACCTTTCAGGGACTCAACAAGAGAGTATAATAACTCTCTTATTAAAACAAGAACCAAATGGGCAATATAAAGACCCAGTACAATTAAAAAATTGGCGACCTTTAACCCTTCAATGTTGTGATGCAAAAATTCTGGCAAAATGTATTGCATTACGAATAAAAAAAATCATACCTTTCATTATACATGAAGATCAATCCGGATTTATCGAAGGAAGGAATATCACCAATAATATAAGACAAATGCTTGAAATCATAGAACATTATAATAAAGTCGGAAAACCTGGTCTAATTTTATAGCAGATTTCGAGAAAGCATTTGATAAATTGAGGTGGATTTTATTTATAAATGTTTAGAATTTTTTAACTTTGGCGAATCACTAAAAAAATGGATCAAAGTGATGTATAAAAACTCTAGATCTAAAGTAATAAATAATGGATACTTTTCCGGAGAAATTCCTATATTACGAGGAGTAAAACAAGGGTGCCCACTATCACCATACTTGTTTATTATAGCAATTGAAATCCTTGCAACGAAAATAAGACGAAACAATGCAATAAAAGGCTTGGGAGTGAACGGATTAACGTCTAAAATCTCGATGTATGCGGATGATATAAATTTTTTGATAAGTGAACAGAATATGTCATTACAGAACCTTACTATAGATTTAGATGAGTTTTCTAATCTCTCCGGACTAAAACCAAACTACGATAAATGCAAAATATTAAGAATCGGTTCTCTAAAAAATCAGATTTTACTCTTCCTACCAATACACCAATAAACTGGACAGATGGCCCAGTCAAGGTGCTTGGCATCCAAATTCCAGAGAACCTAAATGAAATTTCAGAAACAAACTTCAACAATAAACTTGACAAAATTGAAAAGATTCTAATGCCTTGGAAAGGAAACTACTTAACCATTTATGGAAAAATAACAATAATAAACTCACTAGTGGTCTCCCAATTTACACATCTATTGATGGCACTACCATCCCCAAAGGAGCATTCCTTTAAACTATTTGAACAAAAAAATATTTAAATTTATATGGAACAATAAACCTGACAAAATTAAAAGGACATATATGTACAACGAATATGGAGTAGGAGGTTTAAAATTATTAAATTTGAAGGCACTAAATTTCTCACTGAAAGCCTCTCTTATTCCAAAATACTATTTAAACCCAAACTGGTTTACAAGTAAACTAATAAAAAGAATACACCCAATATTTGAAAAGAATCTCTTTCCATTTATCCAAATTAACCCAAATCATTTTATGCATATCAACCACATTTTTCAAAATTATCAACTTTCCTGGAGGAAGCCTTGAAAAGTTGGTTACATTTCCAATTTTACCCGCCAGAAAATACAGAAGAATTTCTACAGCAAATAATATGGCTAAACTCAAATATAAGGATTGATGGAGCACCAATTTTTGGAAATCCATGATGGACAAAGGTATAATTTTTTAAACGATCTAATAAACACAGAAAATAAGTTGATGACATATAAACAACTTATAAATACCTATGGAAATGTTTGCACAATGCAAATGTATAATCAATTAAGGGGAGCTATTCCACATCCATGGAAACAAAAATCAAAAAAATAATAATAAAATGGAAACACTTCTTGTATGTAGACCGCAGATCAAAAAAATAAAATGGGTAAAAGGAATAAAAATAAATAAAGATATATATAACTTCTACTTAAGTACAAATAACTTAATATCAATACCTTATAAGATTATGGACAGTTGGGAAAAATGTTAGACGTACCAATCCCTTGGAACAAGGTTTTTTTTTAAATATATACAAAACGACACTAGATCCAAAAATAAGATATTTTCAATACAAAATTATTTATAAATTTCTAGCAACAAAAAAATGTTAAATATTTGGGGAATAGAATCATCCCCTCTTTGCCGTTTCTGCCAGGAAGAGATAGAAACTGTGGATCATCTATTTTGGTACTGTCCAATTGTAGCAATGTTTTGGCAGAAAGTGCAAGAATGGCTGGGAGCCTGTACAATTGCCATGCAACCTGATCTCCAAAAAGTACTGTTGGGAGAGCTAAATACAGAAGAAACAAGTGGAATCACTCCTATAATTCTATATTTAACAAAAACTTTCATTTTTAAACAAACATCTGCTGACACTTTAAGAATTGAAAGATTCAAGAACTTTGTGAAATACTATAGCAAAATAGAATGCACCATGGACTAAAAAACAAAAACTATAGACTATACAAAAAGATGGAGTAAAATCAGAGAAAAAGAGGCCTGGGAATAAAGGAAAAGGCACTATCGTCACTCTCCCCACTATAGTTTGGCCCAGCTCAATCTCTGCAAAAGGTAAATCCAAAAATGTAAATCTTAAAAAAATTGATCAGCTTAATTTCAGTCTGTGACGAGGATAAAAATCCTGTATACGTAATGAGAATCAGTACCTGTCTTAAGATATCTTTGTTTTTAGTTGTATGTCGAAGTGTCAATTAGTTGCGTTGGTTTGTTATTGACGGTTTGTTTTATATGTCTTTGTCATATTTGTACTGTATGGTTTGTCTGGATGTTTGTTTCATTATGTCCCTTTGTCATTGTGTTTCAATCAGTGTATATGTGTCAATCGTGTATATGAAGAGGTGTATGTGTTGGAGAGGGTGGTCACCTGGTGGGACACTGTAATTAATCTCCTTTATTATACTGTACATTTCTCCATAGGTCTCCACTGTTGTTGGTTTACTCTTGTTTTTGTTTTGTTTTTTGTCTGTTTGTTCATTGGTTTGGTTGTTTTAACCCCCTCAAAGAGACTTCACAATGTTTTTCTCCTCTTTTTTGCCAAAAAATTGTAATATTAAAAAATAAACAAAAATAAAGTTGACCTCCCAAGAGGGGGGGGATAGTGGCGGGAATAAAAAAAAATAAAAAAATAAAAATAAAAACATTTGTTAAATAATCCTATTGTTTTATTCAAAATGACACACTATAAATAACCATGAAACTATCACACACTGCACGTCAGTGTGTAGAAGTGTTGTGGTCTTATAGGTAAAGCTTGTAAACTGAGTGAAGTAGCTGTTCCAGCCGTGTTGATTCTCATTCAGGGAGTGAATAGGGGGGTGAGGGGGTGAACAGAGCGGTCACAGAGAACTGGCTTGTGTTCACCTGCTCTTTTTGCTTTGTCACTGAACTTAAGACCTAAAAACGTAACTTCCTTTTTGAATGTATTTCCAAATCTATAAAATACTACCAAATGAAATCAGTGAAGCACAGTTCATAAGTATACATATTGAAGCAATAAAGCAAGATTGTCACTATCACCACCGTAAAAAGTGTAAGTGTTATGTGTAGGAGACCTGCCAGTACAGAGTTACAGGTCTTACCTGTTTCTCAGTCCTTCCTGCTGCAGCTGAGACTGTATCATGGCCTCTGTGTTCATCCATCAGACACTGATAACAGATACACTGCTGATCGGTACGACAGTAAACCTCCAGCAGTTTGTCATGATGAGAGCAGATCTTCTCCTGCAGGTGTCCAGTGGCTGGGGTCAGTTTGTGCTTCTTAAAAGCAGGACATTCATAGTGAGGCTGGAAGTGAGTTTCACAGAAAGAGGCCACACACACCAGACAGGACTTGACGGCTTTGTGCTTTCTCCCAGTGCAGAAATCACAAGCCACATCTCCGGGTCCAGTAAAAGAATGAGCAGGAGTAGCAACTTGAAGTCCTGTCTTCTTCAGTTTCTCCACCACTTCAGCCAGCATGGTGTTTCTTCTTAAAACAGGCCTTGGGATAAAGGTCTCTCTGCACTGGGGACAGCTGTAGACACCAGTATGATCATTCTGATCCCAGTAGCCCTTAATACAGCCCATACAGTAACTGTGTCCACAGGGAATAGTCACCGGATCCTTCAGTAGATCCAGACAGATTGAACAGCTGAACTGGTCCTGATCCAGTAGATCTGCAGCTTGAGCCATTTTATTGCACACAGTGACACTGACACTGACACTGAGAGTTAAGTTTCATTTCTCTGTAACTGCGTGAGAGAGAGAGAGGGAGTGACTTCCTGGTTCAACCCACAGCTGCAGGAGGTGTGGTGTTGGGCTGAGGCCAAGCTGAGCAGCGCAGGGAGTGTAGAGAGAGAACAGACTTTCACCCACACATAAAACACACACTGTCTCTCTCAACTAACCCTTACACTAAGACACTGTGTCTTATGGTTAGTATTTTCCTATAAGGTGTGTGGATGTACAGTATGTGTGTATGTTTGTGTATATGGTGTGCATACTTGTGTCTGTGTGTGTGTTGGCTTGTTAAAGTGTTTGACAACATTGGGTGACCGGCTACTGGGATGCTCATCCTGTTGAGACACAGCTCTCACAATGTGGCTCTCTCTACTGTCCTGCTTTATTTCTGCATTCAGTGGGAAAATAATAATAATATGGCCCTATAGCTGTGGCTGTGTGTAGGCCCAGAGAGATGGATTGCCTATAGTTTCAGACCCAGGAACCTAGCTGGTTGTTTGACAGATAACTAGGTCGGAGCTGTCATTGAATAACAAGATAGCTGGTGAATATGGAATCTTTTTATATATCATAGTGGTCATCACATCACAGACCTCCTTCCAGAAAGCCTGCTTGTGACAGCTTTCAGTCTTGATCAACTAACCCTTACACTGAGACACTGTGTCTTAATAGGTAGTGTTTTTCTATAAGGTGTGTGGATGTATGTGTGTGTGTATGTGTATATGGTGTGCGTAAATGCACGTGTTTGTGTATACATTTTACTGTAGGTTCGCAGCATAAATTACCATGGCGATGCAACCCAGTTAAAAGTGAGCCACGGTCGTGAGACCGAAAAGCCCAGGGTTAAACCAAAAGTTAGCTTGCTAACCCACTAATCCTGTTTCGTGAGACAGGACCCAGGAGGTGGCATTCAGATTTTCCGTGTGGATAGATAAACAATATTTATTATTTACGAAAGAAGATGCTGCACCTTGTATAATCAATATATTCTAAGAGTTTATGGTGTTGCGTAAGTTTCAACATAGTCAAAGTTGTACATGTAATATTAATTTGGGGATTAATAAGGTAATTTCTATTATACTCCACCATGAGTACACAAGAGAAATGAAACCCTCTCATAGGGATGTTGGTGCTTTTATGTGTGGAAATCACATAAAATGATCTTATGTAAAATATTTATGCAGGGTGTTGGGACAGGTGGCTGGAAGAGGGGTTATATTTTCTGTTACTGAACACATACGTTTAAGCATCCGTATAGCGTAAATATGTGTGGATTGGTTTTGAATTCAATTCAGATCAACTGGATTCTGAGCAAACAAAGTTGGCTCCCGTGCTGACAATCTCACTGGACCACAGTTGGGTGATTGCATACGCCAGAAATGTTTAATTTGGGAAAGGAATTCATGTTCATGCTGAAATTCCATCTAATATTCCACCAATGAAGCAGGACCAATGGCCTAAAGAATAAGACAGAACTGTAAGCCAAACATAATGAGTAAACTTCAATCATTTAGGTTAGGCTCCCTTTAGCTCGTGAGTGTCTGTGATGCTCAAGGCACCTGATAGGTTTCCCGTCCTGTGGCCCTGACTCCTGTGTCTTCCTTAAAGAAGTGCATAAGAAGAGGACCGACATAAAGTGGAAACCCACTTGCTAGCTAGCTAATTATAGCAATGTAGCACCAAAGTAGTGGTGTACTACCTCCAGAGCTGGGGGATGAGGGTTTGAGTCGTATCTGGGTCAAGAAATTATGCTTCAGCTTCACACTCGAGCACTAATTAAAATAAACTTTAAACAGGAATATATTGTCCTGACAATTTTATAAAATCACAGGGCCAGTTTACACAGGGATCATGTACACAAGGAAGTTTGTCTAGCAAAGCACAGGATTCCATAGAAAATAATTTCCCCCAAATTGTACCATTTTTACATATGTTGACTATAAAACAAATCTTTAAATTGTAGGATTTTTTTGTTTTGGAACAGAACAGTTCTGTAGTCGCCTTATGTATCTCAGGAATCTACAGACAATTAATATAAAATATATATTAAATATATGTTCGTACAACATCTAAATGCAAAAAAGTTCCCAGAATTCATATTTTCACAAAAACCAAAATGCATACAATATGAACCACTCACATTTTAATTAACTGTAATCTTCACAATTTGGAAGAATCTCTATGTTCTGTTCATGTGGTCGTGTTACTCACATGAATACAATAATGTAAACCTGCCCCCCCATTAGAACTGCCCGAGTTGATTGCTTGTCAATGCGAAGCAGGTTTTCCACATGAAACTGTGAGAGGGAGGCGCGTTCTGGTCCACCAGAGAGCCCAAGCACAATTCCTTTTCAATCCACTTTTAAAAGCTAGTTTCCTTTTTCTGTTCTTTTGGTTTTAAAATGGTTCTCTTTTGATGTCATTTTTGCTTGTTTTTATTTTTATTTTCCCCTAAAGACCCCACCTGTACCATTGTTTACGACTGTAACGACTGTATTTTGAATGTTTTCTGGTCACGCTGTCCTTGTGGAAAATGTATTGTTGGCCTTCTGTGTATTTTGATGGTCTTTTGAAGATGCAAAATTCTTAGAAGAAAATGTTTTTAAAGGTAATGACAATTTAAAACCAATGAAAGACAAACACATTAAACTATGGGGGCCAGAATGTGGAGATTAAATAGTTTTTGGAGAAATTGTGATTTAGAATTACAATACAGTTTGAGTGAAAGCAAGTGTTCACAGGTTTGCAGAAATACTTTAGTGATTTGATACTTTTGCTTTTGAACTTATAGTTAGGCTATAGTTTCAGTTAATGTGTATAAATAATTTAGAAAAAACTCTGCCCACTGGTGTTTTGATTGACAGCACACGTGCAAGCAGTTTTTATATCTGAAATAATAGGGACATGAAATGAAAAAGGAGTATATTACAATGACAAGGAACAGAAAACAGAATGTTTGTTCCTCCATAGTCCAGGCTAAAAAGCCTGTTTACATGTTGTAGAAACAAACATGGGTACGAGTGCACCTTTTCATCTTGCTGATCATCAGTCAATCAATAACTTGCTTTTGAGTGCGTTGGATTTCAGCTTTTTCCAAAGTTCATTTCTCAGAAATACAAGCAAGCCAAAGGAGAGGCAAGTCAGAGGGGAAATGTATTCCACACAAGGTCATGATGTTGGCATCTTGAGCAGCAGGCACTGCGCTGTCCCCAGCCCAGACCTGCCTCATCCTTTCACCCCGTCACATGATCCTGGTCTGATCCTTATATCCTTATTAGTCAGAATGTTCCGTGCCAGTGATTGGTCATACTGTCCCAAGGCCGCTGCCCTGATTGGTCAGACTGCCATCTGACCCGCGAGGGGCTTGAACAGCTTCCTGAGCTGGCTCTTCCTGTCATTGAAGCAGCCCAGGTGCGTGTTGGGCGTGCGGAAGGGGCTGCCGGAGGCGGGCGGGTTCACGTCCTCGCGGTACACGGGCCCGTCGCTCCACATGAGGTCGAACCCGCCCACCTGCGCTCGCGGCCGGTCAGCCGGCCCTCCATGTCCACCACGTTCAGCGTGTCCTCCAGCAGCCGGCACTTGAGCTCGTAGTCCTGCTGGCAGGTGGCGTTGAGCGAGGGCGAGGCGTTCACCTCGATCAGCCACGGCTTCAGGCCCTTGTCCAGGATGATGTCGTAGCCGTAGAGCTCGAAGCAGTGCTTGTCGTTGATGATGACCTTCTGGACGCTCTGCAGGCTGCGGACGAAGACGTTGTCGATCTCGCCGAACAGCGCCTCCACCGCCCGGGCGCCGTGTGGCGCGCCGTCAGGTACCGGGCGCAGCTGCTGCAGCTGCCACTTGCAGCCGCGCTGGGGTCGTAGTCGGGCGCCGTGCACTGCACCGCCACGTTGGTCAGGTGGGCGTACTGGTTGCGGATACTGCCGAGCGAGAAGCGTCCCGAGAGAAGCGGGCGGGCCGTCGCGGTACAGCCAGGCCTTCAGCGGCCGGTACGACGTCACCAGCACGTAGACGCGCAGGTCGAACTTCCGGCCGCTGATCAGGTAGGGGTCCTCGATGTACCGCTGGGCCACGTAGCTCTCCACGGGCGCCGCCTCGTCGCGCGGCTCGTCCGCCCGGCCGCGCTCCCGCCGCCAGTCGGTCACGTCCTTGAGCCGGCGGAACAGGAAGATGCCGCGGCCCTGCGAGCGCGCGGCGGGCTTCATGATCCAGGTGCCGCCGGGGCTGCGCTTGAACTCCTCCACGAACAGGTGGTACTCGCAGGGCAGCTCGTAATGTAATATAATATATGCCATTTAGCAGACGCTTTTATCTAAAGTAACTTACAGTAGTGGTCCCAGTGGGGATTGAACCCACAACCTAAGCATTGCCACCGCCATGCTCTACCTACTGAGCCACAGGGAACCACCAATGTAAGTTTTGAAGTGCTTGTGTGCACATGTTTACCTTTCTGCCTATTTTATACATATGCATTGCGTGATCGTAATAGCTTTGTTTATGACATCACGGATGACGTGAATTTAAAATGGCCTGGCTCTGGCTCCACCCTGCTGCGCGCGCAGATAGCTGCTGGCTCATTGTAGACGAATACGATTCGCAACGCCCTGCCTATCAATCGATAGCGCGCTTGTATCGGAACCAAATGAGAAACATGGCAGTGTAGGGGAGACCGGGGTTGGTTGGCTCAGGGGTTGGTTGGCACACAGGTCATCACCAGCCCCCCAAGGGGCAATGTCACAAAAATTTAACATTAAAATGTTTGCTCTCTTTACCTGCACTCATTCATTCTGTCAAAAACATTTGAAGGTCACTAAGTGTTGAGGTGAGCACAACTTTGACATTTTGTATGGTCAAAATTAAAAAATGGTCCCCCCACTAAATATATTATAAAACTGTGTTAGATAGAGATATTGACATTATATTATTTTTAGTTAATAGAGAGAGGAATCAGCTACATTTTGATAGAAGATTTGAAAGGTTGTGATGAGTCATGCTAGCTAGCTGACATCATATTAGCACAGAGATGTGTCCTAATGAGAGTGGGGTTGGTTGGCACACTGACTTTGGGGTTGGTTGGCACATGTGTCAATGGTGTGCCTGGACCAAGTGGTCTCTCTGCTGGCACTGGGAGAGGTCTCCCCACCCCACAGGAGCTGCTGCCTTTCCCTAAGGCAGGGAATAGGAAGGTTGGTGGTGCTGTCAGGAGGAAAACCGCCATCCTGACAGACAAACCAGTCAAAAGAGATCTAGAGGAGCAAAAGGCTAACACTAAAAAGAGGCTCTTTGTAGAATTTGTTCTGAATTGAGTAGTTTGTGGTTATAGTTGTGCTGCTGTGCTAATGTTACATGGTGCACCTTTTAAATTATTAAGTTTATAATTGTTACAAAATTATTCAGTGTTTTATTTGTTGTTCTTATAAAGTCCATCCATCCATCCATCCATTATCTAAGCCGCTTATTCCTGGTCAGGGTCGCGGGGGGGGGGCTGGAGCCTATCCCAGCATGCGTTCGGGCGAGAGGCAGGAATACACCCTGGACAGGTCGCCAATCCATTGCAGCTTATAAAGTCCAAAGACATAATTAATGAAACATTATTAGTGAACTGATAAAAAAATTATTTGGTTAAAAAATGGGCAGATATTATATTGAATGTTTACATTTCCTGGTTCTGGTTCAAATTGTTTCTATTTGTTGCTTCATTCTTTGTACTGATAGCATTTTAACATTGTGCCAACCAACCCCAAAGCGTGTGCCAACCAACCCCGTGTTGGGGCTGGTTGGCACAAGTGCACAACATGACTTTAATCACGAATCACGTAATTGAAGAAAATATTTGTTGACATTGAAATATATGTATTTATAGCTGAGACCTTAACCTTTCATTTGCTACTAGTTAGAATATCCTCACATAAAATATGCCAGAGAAATACGGCAGAGTGTGAAAAGTGTGCCAACCAACCCCGGTCTCCCCTACTTGGCTTAAAACCGCGATAAATAAAAACCAAAATGGCTAGGTCCGCACATACTTTTATATATTTTCTCTGCTAATAATCTCTTCAAAGTGTTTCATGAATAAACAGTTCTTCCAATTGTAGGAAAAGGAAAAACGATGAGAAATGTAACTTTGGGACTCCGCTCTGTCCTCTCTGTTAGCGCGTGTGCGTGTAAGTAAGTACTGATTTTGAGTGTTTTATCCCGTATTGTGTTTTATCAACCGCAAGATGCACTGCATTCCTCAAAGCAAAAACAGTTGGACAGAAGTCATGCTTTATTACGGAGAACACACATTTGGCGTGTGGGGGGGGTTAAACCTCCAAAATGCAGGGGGCACAATCCCAAAGCACGAGGCTTGAACAGTCGTAGTATAGCATTACCTTGTTTTTTGACATGGTCGTCTTGAGTCGCTGTCAGTTGCTCCGAGTTTGGACGCACGCTTCTGCCGCGCTCCTGTGTGGCCGAGCCTCGCGTGAGGGGGGCGGGGTGATAAAGACTCGAGAGGGGGGGCGTTTCAATGTCCCCACTGTGACGTCAGAGGAGCCTAGTGTTCCGCGCTAATTCGTAGCCGTAAAGAGGTGACGTCTGTACTGGCTGCAGTGTTCTCTGAAAAAACTGATCATAGTAGTCAGGATTAGGAATGGTTATAGTTACCGATCAAAAAATAAACCATATCTCTCACAGTCTCGAAGTTGCGTGTAAATTTATCCATACTTACTGTAACATGCCAAGCTAAACGTTTGACCAGTCATAGATTACTACACTTGCTAATGCAGGATGCTATGAATCCTTATAGCAAGCATCATTGATGGGTTCGTTATCGTGTTGTCCTAAAAGCGGAAAATCCAAAGGAATATGTTGTATCTACAACCATTGTTGTCTCAGCACGGATGGAAACCCGCCGTTCTGTCCATAAATCGATCAGGCGGTTCTGCAGACGTTGTCACTCGCTCGGAAGTGCGTTGAAATGGGGGCGAGCAGCACACCACACCGCCCGCTATGACGGAGACACAGAGCCGTTTCCAGCACAACTAGGCTACTCGGAGTAAGCGCTCCGCGCATTCACAGGAGTAAACGAAGTAGACCTATTGTACATTAATTAATAGTCCAAAAATAACGTCACCGTGTTGTAGAAAACACATTGCCCGTACTAAATAACCGTATCGATTATTAGTTGTTAACTTCGAAGTTTCGTAGTTTCGAGCTGAATTCATTCCCTATGTCCAAGTCGGGTTGTCTTTGAAGGATCAAATGTCTGAAACACACAAAGTCAAACGCTAAACGATCCTGCATTTTACGCCACATGGCGATTATAATTCGTTGCAAACCGCATGTAGGTTTATGTATTTTTATATGTATAACTCTTGGAAACGTATGATCAGCTGTGATCAAATCGTGAATTAAAAGTCAATTTGAATGACTGACTTTGTGAACAATGAATTGTACATATTGGACCTGTACACAAAACGAGGTCGTGAAATGTTCTGACTTTTGTGACGCATTGTGTACATTACGATTCCGTTAGCTGCAGGAGGATCTCCAAGCAGCGGCGACTCGAGGACCAGCCAAGTCTCCCCGAATCCTCATTTTAACCACGAGGAAAAAACACGCTAAACTGACTTCAGAACAGCCTCACGCGCGCAACTCCCACGCGGCAATCTGTCATGTGTGGTACAACGGCGCCCTCTGCTGTTTAAATCCTGCTAAGCACGAACAGCGCTGCCATCTCTTCCGAGACGGCACTCGCCAAGTGTCGACCGTAACCCGGTACTACAGGGCCACTCTTATGCGCAGCGAACGTCATGTGGGCTTCCCTCCCCCTTCCCTCGGGCGGACAGCCAATCGCCCCCCCTGGTGGCGCTCCTGGCCGGAGCCGACTCTGGCGAGATGGGGAATTGAACCTCGGTCTCCGTGGCCAGTGTTGAACGTTGTAACCACTGGACCACGCGGGAGGCCAGTGTGTGTGAACAATTTTGGTTCTTAGTGTTTCCTCCTGGGGAATTGTGTGTTAATTGGGTTCAAGTTGTGATCACTTGAGTTAATGATATTGAATGCCAGTGCTTTCTAAATGAGCACATGGTGCAGCCAGTGATATATGAAGGGATTTGTGTGTAGAGTTTTTCACAAAAAGTTCAATAAATCTGAATCATGTGTGAAAACAGGGGAATAGTGTTTATAGTTTTGGGAAATGGGTCTGTCTTTTGGTAGATGGCGTCATGGTTTGGGATTTTTAGTTAATAGGCCCAGTTATAGTGTGTAAGGGATCGAGAAAAACAATATTCTAGAGTAGTTCCAGTCAGGTTTCAGGTCTAATCACAGTACAGAGACTGCTCTAACTAAAATAGTGAATGATCTTAGACTCAGTGTTGCTGCAAACAAGGTTTCAGTTCTTATTCTCTTAGATTTGAGCGCTGCATTCGACACAATTGACCACAGCATTATAATCAATTGTCTAGAAAACTGGGTTGGTCTCTCTGAATGTGCTCTGAACATATATTACAGAGAGACAATTTTATATTAGTCTTGGAGATCACGTGTCAGAGAAATGTGACATATCCTTTGGTGTTGCACAAGGAATGAATCAATGGATGATTTTCTAAAACTAAATGAAGATAAGGCAGAAATACTATTAGTTGGGCCCAAAGCCAAAAGGGATGCACTTTCTAATAGGTTAGGCTCATCAGAATAAATCGGAAGTAACAAGTCTAGCTGTAATTTTAGTCTCTGATTTAAGTTTTAAAACCACATAAACAAGGTGACCAAAACAGCATTCTTCCACCTAAGAAATATTGCCGTTTTTAACTCAACAGGATGCTGAGAAGTTAATTCATGCTTTTATTCCACGTAGACTGGAATACTGTGATGATCTTTTCACCAGTCTTCCAAAAAAGTCAATTGAGAATCTAGAACAGAACTCTGCTGCTAGACTTTCAACGGAAACAAGGAAGAGAGAACATATTACTCCTATTTTAGCTACACTGCACTGGCTCCCTGCGTGTTTTAGAATTGGTGTGTGTGTGTGTGTGTGTGTGAGAGAGTGTGTGTAAGTGTGTGTATGTGTGTGTGTGTGTGTGTGTGTGTGTGTCTGTGAGTGTGTAAATCTGTGTATCAGAGTGTGGGTGTGTGTGTTTGTGTAAGATTGTGTATTAGTGTGTGGGGGTATTTGTGTGTATTAGTGTGTGTGTGTGGTTGTGCATTACTAAGTGTGTGTGAGTGTGTGAGGTTGTGCAGTACTGAGTGTGTGTGTGTGTGAGTGTGTGTGTGTGTGTGTGTATTAGTGTGTGTGTGTGTGTGTGTGTGTGTGAGAGTGCGTATTAGTGCGTCCGATTGTGCGTGTGTGTGTGTGGTTGTGCAGTACTGAGTGTGTGTGTGTGAGTGTGTATTAGTGTGCGTGTGTGTGTGAGGTTGTGCAGTACTGAGTGTCTGTGTGTGTGTGTGAGGTTGTGCAGTACTGAGTGTGTGTGTATTACTTGGCCCACATAAGCAGAGTGAAGCGCTTGAAGTGTGTGTGAGGTTGTCAGCAGGTGGAATAGCGAGGCCTGTGTTTCCCCCAGGGTTCTCGGCTGATTGGGACTGAGTGTGTGCGCTGGAACCTGAGAGCGGTGTCAGCAGGTTGAATATTTCTGTCCCAAACCATTGAGAGTTATAGAGAGTTATATAGAGAGAGGGTTTTTTTACTTTTGATGTTCCTTTATTACACACATGAGAATATTTCCACCATTACATACACACCCCACAGAATCAAATCAGCATTCAAAAGAAACGGAAAAACAAAACCAGCACAAACAAATCCCTCAATCCAAACACATCCCAATGCACCACATTCTTTTAAATGCTCCCACATCATGCATCATTTTATAATATTCAAACTGGACCCTAAGGAGCACAGAGACATACCCCCTAAAAACCAACAGTGCATCTGTGGACCCACAACCCCAAAGTGTATAATCCATATCGCCAGTTTCACCTGACCCAACAGGAAGTTCCTTAAAAGAGAAAATCACTCCTCACCACAAACACACATTTCCAAGCAGGGCTGGGTGTGACCCCAAAAAAAAAAAACATTGGAACTAATTAAAAAAGGAAATGCACTTTATATTTATAAATATGTTAAAAATGTTTTATTAATTTAATTGTTTAGTCATTTTAAGCATATTGTTTATTTTCTTTTTTTAATGGTCTCATTGGAGAGTTTTCCCCTCTTTGATTTCTGTCTTCCTCATCCCAGATCACACAGTTTTACAGAAGAGTGTAAATTAAGCCCAAACGCAGGATAGAGGGGCTGAGTGAATTTGCTCTTGACTCTGTGGAGGAGGGTCATTGTGTCAGAGACATTGTAGAAGGACAAACCTCCTGCCCCGTGATCCAGATACACTCCTATTCTGGAGGAGGCGGGAGCAGGGAGTTCAGTGATCTCTTTATTGTGCATGAAATAGCACCTGGAAGGAGAGCAGTCCAATCTCCAGGACTTGTCATTATATCCCAGACGACAGTCATCACCCCTCCTTTCCTGCTGATCTCTTTATATGAGACTTCTATAGAAACCACCTCCCCACTCCACTCAGCCTCCCAGTAACAGCGTCCAGACAGACCCTCTCTGCACAGCACTTGGGGCCTGTAGTCGAATCTCTCTGGGTGATCAGGATATGACTGGATCTTTCTCACACGTTTCACCTCTCTGTTCCCCTCAGACAGGCGGAGGTATCTATTCGCTGTGTTGGGGTCCAGTGTGAGCTCACAGGAATCTGATGGAGGTGAAGAAAGAGAGAAGAGAGCTCAGTGATCATAATCAACATTACATTACATCTCTTACATATTTTACACACGTTTAAATAAAATATTTTCTTTCATTCACACATTTACACATAAATTACTGGGCTCTTATTTTTGTTTTAAAATTTTTAAAATGTTTAAAATTAAAATGTTTTAAATTGTTTTAATTTAGGTTTAATTACAGACTCACATTGTAAGAAGTCCTCTCTGGTCCTGGGCTCTAGAATATGGACTTCTTTCACTGTAGAGAGATCACAAGAAAGATGAGCCCCTAAAGATATTTTAACCAAGAAAATGCAGGTATTTGCAAACTGAATAAAATGCAGGGTTAATGCAATATGAAATTATCCAGTGTGAGGAATATATTTTGCTGAGTGCTGGAGGCTCAGTAGTTTTGGCAGTTTACTTTTAAACAGCAGTGACAGTTGGAACTGAAAGTTTGAAACTGTAACAATTTTGCTCATTTCCCGGTTACCATGGCGAGCAAGCAGTGCTGAGATGCAAAGAATTTTCTGAGCAAAGTCTGCACTCTCTCAAAACAACCCAGAGGGTCTGTACCAGAGGGAACTTTGGCTGCCACTGGATCATTAGCTTCATAGAGAGGATACAAAATAAGGTGGCATAGATTAAATACAGTACACTTATGAGAATCAAATAAAACATTTAAAGAATTTGCCAGTATTATCAAGCTTATTGTGTTTTGAGGAATGGGGTTCATCTAGTAAACAAGACTCACTAAATGGGGCAAAGCTCCAAAACCCTGCATGAGAATTTTGAAAACATGCCAGTGCTGAGGAATATCCTTATAAATGTTAAAGGGCCTAAATGACATAAAATTAAAATCAAAAACGATTTCTGCTGTAATCACCTGTTTGAGAGATCTTGACCAATTCCCCCTTGCAGATGTCCTCCAGTCGCTCTTTCAGTTCAGAGACATGTTTCCTCACAGCCTCAAAAGAGATGTGTGGATTGACAGTGATTCTGGGCAGGTCTCCAGGTCCAGGAGGGGCACAGACAGACTGACAGCTCTACAGAGAGAGAGACAGACAGACAGACAGACAGACAGACAGAGAACAAAACAATCACAATACACATTCCTGTGGAGATGCCAGGAGCAGATCTTTGTAAATGAGGAACACGCCTCACCATGTTTGTACAATGTACACAGTGCAGATTGTGAGAAAGCCAGTGATGTTACCTGGAGGAAATGGATGTGATCCTCTGTGTGTGGAAGCTGCTCCAGCTCAGTGTCTCTCCTCCTCAGCTCAGCAATCTCCTGCTCCAGCCGCTCCAGGAGTCTTTCAGCCCGACTCACTTCAGCCTTCTCTTGATCTCTGATCAGCTCTTTCACCTCAGAGCGCATTCTCTCAATGGAGCGGATCAGCTCAGTAAAGATCCTCTCGCTGTCCTCCACTGCTGCCCGTGCAGATCGCTGTCAGGAGACACAGAGAGAGGGCTGTACATTTGAACTAGGCCTTTCACTCAGCTCTTACTGGGATCCCAGATAGCCTGTTCCCCACAGTGTGGCTCAGTGGGATTGACTGGAGGAGAGCCCTGACTGAGCCCTGAAAAAGGCTCTTCCAGCAGCCAGCTGTTGTGTTCTCCTGTGGTCAGTACCCACCGTGAGTGAATCCACAGCCTGTCTCAGATCCTGCAGCTCCTTCTCTCTCTCCTGGATTCTCTGCTGGGATTTCCTCTGTGTCTCCCCCAGCTGCTTCTGTGGACAGATTGTTTTTCCTTGTTAAATTATCGTGCCAGTGGAGGATCATTAACACCGTCAAGCAGGTCATGTGGGAGACAAGGAACAGTGGACCTGGTCACTCTCCGGAGGAGGATTCAAAACCTCCTCCAGGACGGGGTGTTGGTGGACCTTTTGAAGGATGAGAGAGGGGCGAGGAGTAAATGGGGGGTGAGCCCTGGGCAGCCAACCCCTGAGCAGGAACTCATTTTGAGTTTCCTTTTTTTCCCTGATTTAAGCTTATATGTATCTCCAGTCCTGTCCTCTTGATATATGGTCTAAATCTGTTATGTTGTGCCCCTTCCTTTGTAAAATGTATGTTTGAACCCATTGTTAACCGAATACCTTTTTGTTTTTCTTTAGTTGGAATGTCAACTTTTAAATTAAATGAATTGTAAATGTGAAAATATATATTTTTTTAAACCATCAAAGAACATTATTAAATTATCTAGCAATACATTAACATTTGTTAAATAATCCTATTGTTTTATTCAAAATGACACACTATAAATAACCATGAAACTATTACACACTGCATGTCAGTGTGAAGAAGTGTTGTGGTCTTGTAGGTAAAGCTTGTAAACTGTAAACTTGTAAAGGGGAACATGAGAAGGGATTAAATATAGGGGTGTGTTATCGACCACCAGCTTCAGACAGCAATATGAATATAATGCTTTTTGAAAATATAAAACAAGCTTGCAGAGGAGGTGAGACTATTATCATGGGTGACTTAAATTACCCTGGTATTAATTGGGAATTGGAGACAGGACAAGGAAATAGGGAGGAAGAATTTCTAGATGTTATTAATGATCTTTTTTTGGCACAGTATGTTAGACAGCCTACAAGAGGAAATTCAATCCTAGATCTGGTGTTATGTAATGACGCCGACAGAATCAGTAGTATAGAGGTAATGGAACCCATTGGGACAAGCGATCATTCCAATCGGATTTGATATATTATGGCAAACTAAGAGGGCCCCATCTAACACAAGGATTTTACATTTTAGGCGTGCCAACTTTAAACAGATGCGATTAGAATTAAGCATGGTAGACTGGGGACATCTCCTGGAGTGTAGGACAGTGAATGAAAAGTGGGACAAGTTTAAAAGGGTTAAACTTGATGCACAGTGTAAATTTATTCCTACGGTGCGAAAAGTACGTTGAAAAAGCAGTCCCCACCGTGGATAAATAAAGATATGCGACAGAATTTGAGGGAGAAGAAAAACTGTTTAAGATATATAAAAACAACAGTACCGAGAGTAATAAGGCTGAATATTGCCGTGTGTGTGCTAAGGTCAAAAAGAACTAAGGGTAGCCAAAAGGATCTACGAAAGGCAAATCGCAGAAAATGCTAAAAGTAACCCTAAGCGTTTCTTTCAATACTGTAGTAGGAAAAGAAAAGTCAAAGAGGAGATTAAGGGAATTAAAAACAAAGACGGGCACTGCTCTTTAAAAATAAGGATATTGCAGATGCTCTAAAATGGCTGTTTTGTAGATAGTTTTACCAGAGAAGAGGCTGCTAATAGGCCGGAAGGCATATTCATTACTCAGAAAGTCTTAGCGGATACAGAGATAGGGGAGATGGAAGTATTGGGTAAATTACAAAAATTAAAGACTAATAAAGCAGCCGGCCGGATGGCATATACCCCAGGGTACTAAAGGAGTTAAGCGAGATCATTTATAAACCACTGGCAAGTATTTTTAGACTGTCTTTAAAGACTGGTGAAGTACCTAATGACTGGAAACAGGGTATTGTGGTACCAATATATAAGAAAGGGGACCGTACTGATCCAGGAAACTATAGGCCTATTAGTTTAACTTGCATCATATGCAAAATATTAGAATCTATTATTAAAGATAAACTAGAAGTATTTCTAGAAAATTACAACATCCTAAGGGATAGCCAGCATGGTTTTTGCAAGGGTAGGTCATGTCAGACAAATCTGCTGACATTTTTTGAGGAAGCAACCAAGTGTCTGGATGAGAGAAAGGCGTATGATATTATATACTTAGATTTCCAAAAGCATTTGATAAGGTGCCACATGACAAACTCATTATCAAAATGAGAGCAGTAGGAATTACAGGTGGCATTTTAGAGTGGGTTCGGAACTGGTTACTGGATAGAACACAAAGGGTAGTAATAGGCGGGATCTTATCCATGGAGGGTATAGTGGGAAGTGGAGTTCCGCAGGGATCGGTGCTGGGACCACTGCTCTTTATCATCTACATAAATGACATTGATATGGACATTGAAAGTACATTAGTTAAATTTGCAGATGATACAAAACTGGGAGGCTTAGCAAATAGTCAGGAATCTACTAAAGTAATCCAAGACGATCTGAATAGAATCCAGAAATGGGCAGAAACCTGGCAAATGAAATTTAATATAACTAAATGTAAAGTTCTACATGTGGGGAAAAAACATAGGACAGGATTATTTTATGGGAGGTAGAAAACTAGAATGTGCACACGTAGAAAAAGACCTAGGAGTCCTAGTTGATCAAAGCTTGTCAGGGACTGGTCAATGTGCGGTAGCAGTTAAAAAGCCAACAGGATGCTGGGATACATAGCCAAGAGTATAGAGTACAAATCGAAGGAGATCATACGCACCCTATACAATGCCCTTGTTAGGCCACACTTGGAATATTGTGTGCAGTTCTGGGGACCGCATTACAAAAAAAGATATAGATGCGCTGAAAAGGTCCAAAGACGGGCAACCAGACTGATTCCAGGCATAAAAGACAAGTGTTATGAGGAAAGGCTAGAGATGCTTGGACTGTTCAAGCTTAGTAAAAGGAGACTTAGGGAGATTTGATTGAGGCTTTTAAATTTATTAAAGGAATTAACAAAGTGAATTTTAGGAAATTATTCAAGTTGAGTTCGGTTAGCAGAACGAGGGGGCATAAATGGAAACTGACAAAGGGTAAATTTCACACGGACACTAGGAAATATTTTTTCACACAGAGAGTGATCAATGCGTGGAATCGCTTGCCTGGACATGTAGTGGAGGCTGAGACACTAGGGGTATTCAAGGCTAGGCTCGATCCAGTGTTAGACACTCTAGCCTTTGGATAAACTAAGCATGTGAGCAGATTAGTGGTAGGAACGGACGAGCAGTGTTGGGCTGAATGGCCTGTTCTCGTCTCCCCCTTATGTTATGTTATGAGTGAATAGCTGTTCCAGCCATGTTGATTCTCATTCAGGGAGTGAATAGGGGGGTGAACAGAGCGGTCACAGAGAACTGGCGTGTGTTCACCTGCTGTTTTTGCTTTGTCACTGAACATAAGACCTAAAAACGTAACTTCCTTTTTGAATGTATTTTCAAATGTATAAAATACTACCAAATGAAATCAGTGAAGCACAGTTCACAAGTATACATACCTCCAGCGGTTTGTCATGATGAGAGCAGATCTTCTCCTGCAGGTGTCCAGTGGCTGGGGTCAGTTTGTGCTTCTTAAAAGCAGAAGATTCATAGTGAGGCTGGAGGTGAGTTTCACAGAAAGAGGCCACACACACCAGACAGGACTTGACGGCTTTGTGCTTTCTCCCAGTGCAGAAATCACACGCCACATCTCCAGGTCCAGCGTAAGAATGAGCAGGAGTAGCAGCTTGAAGTCCTGTCTTCTTCAGTTTCTCCACCACTTCAGCCAGCATGGTGTTTCTTCTTAAAACAAGCCTTGGGGTAAAGGTCTCTCTGCACTGGGGACAGCTGTAGACACCAGTATGATCATTCTGATCCCAGTAGCCCTTAATACAGCCCATACAGTAACTGTGTCCACAGGGAATAGTCACTGGATCCTTCAGTAGATCCAGACAGATTGAACAGCTGAAGTGGTCTTGATCCAGTAGATCTGCAGCTTGAGCCATTTTACTGCACACAGTGACACTGACACTGACACTGAGAGTTAAGTTTCGTTTCTCTGTAACCGCGTGAGAGAGAGAGGGGGAGTGACTTCCTGGTTCAACCCACAGCTGCAGGAGGTGTGGTGTTGGCTGAGGCCAAGCTGAGCAGAGCAGGGAGTATAGAGAAAGAACAGACTTTCACCCACACATAAAACACACACTGTCTCTCTCAACTAACCCTTATACTGAGACACTGTGTCTTTTGGTTAGTATTTTCCGATAAGTTGTGTGGATGTACAGTATGTGTGTATGTTTGTGTATATGGTGTGCATACGT